>JTDE01014739.1:0-26563 GCA_014338405.1 Paragonimus skrjabini miyazakii | reverse complement strand
GGATACGTGGTGTGTGAGTGGAACTGCAAGTGGTGCAGCGCAAGCCACTTGCGGTGATTGTTTAAAGCACAGGCGTCCTTTGGTTTCGGTCACTGTGACAGGCTAATCCGTTTCGGATGCCGCCAACCATGGTGCTGAATCTGAATGAATTTCCAAGTGAACGGGTCAGTCAAAAGACTAAACACACTTAAAACACTCCAATCAAATTAGGATTTTTTAACTCACGATAGCCAGACCCTCATTCACTCCTAGGTGAATTCTTCAGTAATACCCACTCCATACCCAGTTTGGTAACACATTCAGCACTTAGAAAGTAAGCGTTTGAAACAGCAGAATAAAGCAAATGCATTAACGCTGTTCAACCCATCCTTCAAATAAGTAGCAATCTTTGCATTTCGACCGTTTGCTTCTGTTTACAAAACAACTTTAGCGCCTAAATAATTCCCACACTGAAGCCCAAAGTTAACGTTTCGTTGGATCATCACAACAGCAAAAGTGCATCTTTTACATGTAGCAGTGTTCAGCGATCGACTAGTCTCTCTGTAGACCCCGGCTACAACCTCGTTCAAGGGCTGACCTGCATTAGAGGCGTCCGTCCATACGTGCTCGCCACGGAATATCCCACACAGAATCGAGGCCACACCATAAATGCAACTAATGTCTGGACTTCGCTAAAGGTGATATACACTAGCTCTACGAATCCACGACTATTATTTTCAATGGCAAAGACCGCACAAGATTCAATCGTTGGTGAGTCAAAATCCGCCCATCTTGCGTTTTATGATATTTGTGATTCCTTCCTGACTAGACCAGAAGCATTTGTTTCCATGATTTTACAACGCCGTTTGTCTATACAACCTAGTGTGTTCCTTCAGTTTAACGTTCGTTAGGACAATAATGTGGTTACTCCATAGGAAAAACATCCAAATGCAGTGAATGAGGACTATACAACTCCTTGCCCAGCATCAGACCCATATCGACGTCGCAGATGCGTATGAGAACAAAAGGTGAATTGGAAAAACAACAGTCAAGAACGTGAAAGTTACACAACAACGTCATCTGAACCAGAGTCAGTAATGGATTAGAAATGAGTGACTGTTGGGGGAGACCATTTTTGGGGGGGATTAGTGAAGGTTAAGGTTTCTAATCCGGTTTCAATACCAAATGAGTTCGACCTCCGGTTATTTGACCATAAAGGGTAGTCCTATTAGGGAGCCTTGTTCTTAAAAACTTCCTGTCGACCATGATAAGTGTCATCCGGTTACAGAAAGTAGAGTATAAGCCATCATGATATAATCGTCTGATATATTGACCGATACACATCAAACAATCTTTATGAGCAGCATAAAAACTATCTAATATTTGTTTTGAAAAAGACGACTAGCTATACTCACCCGCTTTGCGCAAGTCATCTGCAAGTAGTTTCCACGAAATACCTTGTCTTTTGGTAGCACTCCCTTACTGTAACCGTAGTGCTCGACATCAGCCACACCCAGACACCGGCAGTTGACGCGATCCAGCGTGAGCCAGGTCCCCGTTTGACGTAGCTCAAAGGCTATCTCGCCTTCTTCGCCCGTGCAATAGCGATGGTGAAATGCATAAATCGGCGCACAAAAATGTGCTTGAAATTCATAATCTCTCATGTCTGCGGGAAGAGAAAACCACACACAAATGCTTAACCCAGTGCGTATAGGTGCCATATGTGCCATATGGCGTACTCTATTACAATTTATGGACTTCGGCTGGGAAAAACGTGGGTTCGTTGGTTGAATTCAAACAAACAAATAGAACGGCACGTCCATACCGCATGTATCCTACCAGCTGAATTACACACTCATGACGGGAGATAAGGAAAAACGTATATGATATTAACCATCCATCAATTCTCATTACGTGTTATAGGATCCACCGATTAATTCAACTGACAGAAAACCACGACAGAATTTATGGAATACCCATGTTTTACTCTATAAAATCTACTAGTGAACGCCTGGTAGTCATCCAAGATATCACCGATAACCAACAGATTTACATTTTTACAAATGCAGGAGATCCGGATGTCAGCGCTAAATTCCATAGAAGTTTCCCAAAATTTAATTGGTTCTTGGAACAAACCAACTTACCCATCCTTTTCTGCATCGGTCGTCATAATCCCGCCTCGCTTTCAACTAGCAATGTTGGCCTCACGAATCTACGCTCCATCGGCGTAATCGAATGAAGCTCACAAACGTACAACACATGATGGAGTACAGTCAATCTGCTACGTCGCACTCCTCGGGCAATCAAAAAAGTGCTACACTCGAGGATGAACTACTTTTGATGATAAACACTGTTGGGCCCGTTGAGAACTAGTTTATCCTTTTGATGCAAAGCCTGTCTGATCCAGAGAAATTTTCTATCTCAACAGTGTTGCCAGTAATAATGACAATAAAGATAAGACTGTATAATGCTCCCTGATGTTCACCCTCAAACTAACAATCCACGACCGTTTGCTTTTTTGCTTGGACTAATTAGGTGGAGAATGTCCGGCTACCTCAAGCGTTACAAGACAACGCAGCTATCCGTCAGGTTACCAGTGCCACAATCATCATTTGCGATGGGGAAGCTCAAATGTAATTGAGTTACAGCTTGTTTTTATCCCGTTACAGACACAGTCCACCCTCAAGAAACGTTGCGAATATCAGTTCAAGCTCTTGCGCGGGTAGTCAGTACGAACTGGCAATCCGAGGTGGACTGTGTCTGTCCACAATACCGAGATGAAAACAAGCTATAATTCTAGTACATACAAATTCTCCCGTCACAAGTGATGCTTACAAAACTGGTGGCCCAGCTGACAAAAACATTAACAGGTAGCTAGTTCGTTCCCCCATTCAAACTATCTCTATCTGATGAGTCCAAACAAGGATGAAACCGGTCATGGGGTGTCGGTTTGAGAATGAGTATCAAGAAGCAATATAAACACTATTCTGAGGCCTTTACGACCGTAGCCTGCGCAGACTGGCAATCCGAGGTGGACTGTGTCCATCGACACTATCGGGGTGAAAACGTGCTATAACTCAGTAGGACTTTATGTTGACATACCAGTACGATAGGAAGGTTTCTAACCGCAGAAAGTCCAAGCATATTGTACCTGTAATTTTTCTGATGGTCTCATTTGTGCTGATAAAATAAATTCTAACAATCAGTTATGTAACGAAGGAGCATACTGTCTACCCAAAGTGGATTCAGATATTTTTTGCTAATCTACCAGCCATGTAGTCGAGGATAACCAAACTACTAATGGGCAAAGCTATGCTAAGTAGTGATTTAAACAGGACAAACTTCCGAGAAAAATGTGCGAATAAAACCATTAATATGTTTATTTGAAGTCCTAGTAAACTGATATCCTTGGCATACAGATATGTGTATAATTGGTGCAAAACCTGAAAAACCCGTACCTGCTTGTTCACATGTAGCGAATGATATTGGCCGTATCAATGTGGCGATAGGTAGTACATTTTGTCGCGTATTCAGTCCCATCTTGGTACTGACGAATACTGGTTTCAGCGCCTTGGGTTATCCAAAACAGTCATCTGTGAGTTGGTTACAAAGTAAAACCTCACGTTCGGTGTAGGTCGTCTACGCCATACTTTCCAAGTTGCTAATACAAGTGTCTAGTGACGCATACGTTTGTAAGCAGTCTTCAGGAATGATGCGAATTACGGATGCCAATAAAACAGGTATGGTCGCACTGAATTTCTTTGCCACCAAAATGAAGTTGCACAAGCTACCGTAGGCTTCAGATTCTGCCCTTAATCTGTGTTCTCCAGCAGAACTTATAGAAGGCACTAGCTTGTAGTTGCGGGCTTGGTTACTAACCAAATCCGGATAGATCATCGTTCGCTGACTCAACGGATTAGGTAGCTTACGCGCAGCATATCATGTCTAAAATATCTAACTAATCACACCGACTGCCACACAAGACAATCATCCTAAACAACTTCCCGATGTTTCGCATGTGCTAGTTCATCGTGGTAAGCTCCGACAAACAATCATCGTACAAATGTCCTGTTCGTGAGCTGTGTTGCGAGATGATAGGCTTGTGCTACAAAATACTTCCAATTTGCATACGGTGTTTCTCAGTTTTGCGACCTTTTTATTGAGCAGTGTGGTTTTATCTCATGGAGAGTCGTAGCCGACGCGCAATCGGGTTCAGGTTAATGTTATAGGAGCCTCTGCCTGCTGCCGTGACGGACATCAAAGATGAGTCCAATGTTTGTGTGTAGTTCACCCAACATCGAGTGTATACTACGGATTGGCACGTCCCACTACTTAAGTGGTCAATCTACCAGCATGTTCAGCCACCCGTTTGTTCCTCTCTCACCGTTAGATCTACACAGCGGGTTAAATTTCGTGCAGTGGGAAAGTCGAATCTGATAAAAACCGCGAGCTTTTGCAAATCACACACATCAGTCGGGGGACTTATCAGCTTATCACACTCGGCGAGGGAGGGGTCGAATGACTCCGATTGACAATCTTGTGCAATTAATCGGTCGACAAGGCAGAGCAAGACCGTGGGCATCGAACGCTGACGTAGGAAAGCCTCTGGAACGTCCGAGCAAGGGCTAGGACAACGAAAGTGATGAACAATAACACCAGCACAGCTTAGGCCAAACTTACGTCAGCAACCACTATCTCTTCAAGCATCCTAGGACATTCCCAACGAGAATTTAATAAAAGCCGATTATCAGAAAAAGAACGATTTGACAAACAAGACGATTAGCATGGCAAAAGGAGTTTCATTATTTCCGATACTAGCGAATCAAGTAAGTTAGGCGGCACGCAGTCATTCTGTGATGAAATCTGCTTCACGCCCATCGTATGGAAACGGTGTGAATATATGTACTATCCAATAATTAAGAGCCGCATCTTTTCACCACTCATTGCCACAAAACAACAGTGTCAGTCTTTCCACCCAGAGGCCAAAGCATGCTTCCTATACAATATCTTCTCCAATAAACTGCTAAAATACAAAGCGTTGGAAACGTCTTTAACGTTATACTCAGCACTTTTCGGCAGCAGCAGTCATGATTGGTTCACGCTTCACTCAGACACGTCTCTACTTACGCTACAAACCTACAGGAATAGAACTAAAACTTGGCAAAACATACTTACTTTGTATGAATTTATGTCATATCTGCCTCGTCAGTTCGAGCCCACGAACCGTTCAACTTCCAGCAAGTCAGCAAAATGCAATGCACGTATTATGCAGTGCTCCCCACAATATACACGTCATTCCCGCATGTATTAACCAATGAAATATGCGATGTTGACGTCACCAAACATTTGATTCACTTTAAGATGACCTAACCCTGAGTTCGCAATTGTGTTATGAACGCTCTAGTTGGATATATCAAGCAATGTGGCCACAGACATCCCTTTCGCGAATGGTTCCGAAAGTCATCCAAAAGTGTTCGCCCCGCCACTGATTGATAACGGTTTTCCGTCACGAAGTGGTGTGAACCAACAATCTATGCACGTGGCCTGGGTTTCTATACTTTTTTCCATACTGGTTTCTCTCTTAGGCAGAAGAATGTATCTTTCGTGTAAAAGCCTTTCGTTTTAGTGCAGTAGAATTTCTCCATCGCATTTTCAGGCTGTGAAAGTGGCTTATGATTGGTCTAGTGGACTCATATTTTGCGGCCTTTTTGATTGCGACTGCACGCATTGGCTGCTGCGCTAGGACAATGTCCAAGGGAACAGTTGAGTTGTGAACGCTGTCATGTGGTTCAATCATTGGCTTGTGCTCTCTGTCCCCTCTGGGCTAGACTCTATACCCTGATTGGACCACATGACGGCGTTCACAACTCAAGTGCTCCCTCGGACATTGTCCTAGCGCAGCAGCCAATGCGTGCAGTCGCAATCAAAAAGGTTGCAAAATATGAGTCCACTAGACCAATCATAAGCCACTTCCACAGCCTGAAAATACAACGGAAAAGTCCTACTGCACTAAAACGAAAGGCTTTTACACGAAAGATACATTCTTATGCCTAAAAGAGAAACCAGTATGGAAAAAGGTATAGTGCACAGTCACTTGCCGTAAAGTGCAGGGTGTTCCAGAAGTGTGGACTCGGATACAAAGCCGGGAGAACGAACTAAAAGGCTAACACAACGATCAAGCCTTCTAATCGAGTCGGCTGAGCGAAGGGGCACAACACAGTGCTGTCATCACAGCTAAACGGGCAAGCACAGGGGTGTACGCACATTTCTCGTCAAGTCGCTCGACCTCATCAACCCAGTGTTTTGGCCACCGCGGCCCACACATGTCCCTGTAACCGTTCCAGCGCTTCAACTGCAGTGCGGGACTGGGCGTTGGCATGCCCGGTGAGTTTAAAAGGAAAAACTAAAAATACGATATTTCTCTAATGGACTGTGACATCATGATAGTTTATTCACCAACCGATAGATAGTAAAAAATTACACTCATGATTGGTCAACAATTAACTGTACAGACTGTGTATGCAAACGATACTGATGACGGTTTGGAGTTGATACTTTCATTTCACCGCAAACACGTCAGACTTTTGGCCTCTGGAATGACTAAGTCGGACCATGTTTGCATCTGTCTGTCTGTCTATCTACCTATCTGTCTGTCCATTTCTGAATCTAGTCATGCTGTTTCATGACACTGCAATGCAGCTTGCCGAATAGCAGCCTCGCACAACTTGGTATGGACAAATTTATCTTGCTGGGACCAGACCACATTCCTGGAACGCAAGTAAAAGAACGATGTGCCGGTAGTCTGACGACTGCACAGCCTATTGAACTGGCTTTCATTTTTGTGCTGTTCTTGGTGAAAATGTGAAGGATACCACTGAGGATTTTAGTACAAAACATGTTGGCATGCGGCTGGTTGCCTGCAAATTAGTTCGAAAGCTGAAGAAGTTTGTTACAACGGGCAGTGTTCATGGCTTGTAAATAAGTGATCGATCGCACACATCGGCGACGATGGATCGATCACAGCGTCCCCTATGATCGTCAAATATTACTCTACTAGATTTATTTTTGGGATACCTCAAACACAAGAAAAGCCTACAGAAACCGTCCAAAAGCATTGCAGGAACTCAACATGACCATAGTCTTGAAAGACTGCTTTGCAACATGTACTCAATTAGCAATTTCTCCCATGCCAAACTGTAAATCGGATCCGTCTGACATCAGGGACATTGTGAAATGAGTGGATGCTTTGGGCGTTTATACTACATCCTAATCCAACAGCTTACAAAAGTGCAGGTAACTGTGAAACGCACTGTAGTCAGTGCTTTAAATTGCATTTACTCCGTCCACGCCAGGCCAAGAAGAGATGAAATGACGAATCTAGAAAGAGGGAGATTTCAGCATTCCAACATATGCAGGTGAACATACTAGGGAGTGTCAAAGACTGCAGAGGTTTCCACAAATGTTATCATCTGGTGCTATTTGAGATAACTAAAGAACACCACGAAGAACGACGGGTAACCTTAGCATAACCAAATAAAATGAACAGTGATGTTATAAGATTTTAATGCGGTGAACTGTTCACATCAACGTTTAACTTCAATGTCTCCCCACGAAACGTGCAACGAACGCCAGATGAAACCACACAATTCAAAGATAACAAAATAACTAAGTCCATTTCACTGAATCAACAATAAACACAACAAAATACATTATGGGACTAAAGATAATTTCTTTTGGACTCACCACTGGCATTTCTCTTGGTTCAGTGAACAGAAGAACAAATCAAGAGTTTACCTGATGAATGGACTTATCGCTGGCGCTGTCTCCAAAAAATGAGTGCGTTTCAACAGGCACACTAACTATAGTTATCGGATGGCAATCGAATCACTGACTCTTGTGTTCAAATGCCGAAACACACTCTGTTAATCATCCATTCCTCCGAAGCGACAAGAAACCATCAGTTTTGTTCGAAACAAGGCGCCAATTCTTACATAGTGTAATGTAATGGGCGGCCAACTTCTTCGAAAGTTACGAATGTGTGGGATCGACCTACTTAGAGTCCTTGTCTCAACCAAAATGATAGCATGTAAGACCAACAAGCTTTCTTAATTATCAAGAATGCCGCGGTACACAACTTGACTTCCGAAGTGAGTATGTAAGAATTTGAGTCCCATAAGACTACAACCTTTAGTCTAAAGTATGTTCAGTCGGTGTATCGAACAGTTGAAGTGAACTTCCTTAGGAACGTTCTTTGCTAAACTACGCTGTGGTGCGTCGCGTAGCTCTATGGTTTTGTCACAGCTATTCTTCTCATTTTATGTTGTACATTAATCACTTTTTCAAACTAATCATTTCTACTCAAAAGGGACCGACCGGAGACTGTGGGAATGCAACATCTGCGATCGATGATGTCAAATTTACATAACCATGAAAGTTTTAAGCTTGCTGTTTTCAAATAGAAGTTGTTTGTTTACTACAAAAAATATCGTTGTTGACTTGATAATGTGGAAGCCATTGCTGAGAAGTGGGGTCATCGTATAATTCAGATATGGGATGTAATTGTGTAGACGGTGGCTCTCAAGTGAGCTGAAATTCGGGAACTCATGATAGCAACTATGAAAACAGAATACACCGGAATATCAATCACGTTTGCAGCAATTAATATTTAATAGGTGGATTTCTCATTTGTCTGTCGTAAGAAATGATAACAAAATATGTCAGAGCCTGTTTGCAAGGGATCAGGCGGCCTGGTTCTCATATATAATGACCAGTTCACTTATATGTTATTGTAAACCAACCAAAAACCAGTGTTGACCATATACTACAGGCTCACTCGCTGAAGTGGCACCCGCTGTCGCGTAGGCCATGTTAATAACATCATCATGTCCGCGGCCTTCCTAAATCGAATTTATTTGCATCGGACAAGATCAAAAAAAGGCACGACTCTCGGTTTGCTTTAATTGTTGTTGAATGTGTTGCTCAGCAAGAACGGACACTGCACTCGACCCCAACAAACCAGTGGATGGACTTTTGTCCGGTTATTGTACAGTGCTCGTCAAGACGTTTGAGTCAAGTATCAACTTAGGTTTTTAAGCACCCGGAGTTCGGTCGCAGCCCAAACAAACGGTTATATGTCTTGCTTATTGACATCAAGATCCAGAGTATATACCTTCATCAGCTTGCTCAACCTATAACAAAGTTGTCAGGCAGCGGCGATGTAACCGCACGGCATTTTCTCATAACCTAAACTGAATTTGCATAAATATTAGGGTGCCTTCTGTTTGTTCAGTCCGATCCTTCGTGGCATGCCGAGAAGTACAATAATGCAAGATATATGTGCGTAATATGGAGTCAAACAAAACAAGTGTGCCGATAATTTTTCGACATTCTTGAAATTAGTGTTCGCTGACGTTCAATCACATCACCTGTGTGTGTACCACAATAATACATTCAACACGTGAGAACCATACGAAGTGACAAACGCTACAGAACAAAGACAGAAAAGTTAATGTTAGATAAAAAAGGAAAAAGATGTAGAGAGAGAGAAGAAAAAATGTAGACTCACACAGAGATTCGCAACACAAACACCATTGGCTTCTATTCTTCATCATATCAAACAGTAACCCCAACCAAAGATGTTCACTGTCCTTTGGATCTCAACCAGGAAGCCGGAAGCGCCCTGCTGAAACAAGCTTCAGTGTGAGCACCTCTTCATACCCTGAACCCAAGTCATACGCTGACCAACCGGGCTGCCGATTCCAACCCAATCAACCACTCGCAAACAGAGTATTATGTGGAATTCGTAAGACGTGACCAAATATCAGTGAAGCCAATGAGGTGACAGCAGTAGGTTCTGGGTTCGACAGAGTCTCTCCGTTCCGAAGACACGTCAGTGAACGTCGTCATTGCTGATGCAGTGTTTCAATCACAAGCCGCTAATGCGTCAAAGACACCGATGGTCACAAACGGATAAACCATAAGCATCCTCTGCGTGAATCGACCAGGTTCCGGAACTACACAACAGGACTGCCCTTACAATGGCATTATACACTCGGCCTTTCAGAAAAAGGCTGAATTCATATCGATACAACAGATGAGATTACTTGGCAAACGCCATTCGAGCCTTTGCTATGCGATTCGTGATCTCAGCAGACATTTTACCAGTGCTGATACAGCCCCCGATACATAGGAACTTATCGGCTACCTCTAACGACTCACCGTCAAGGGTGAAGGCAGGTGCAGAGCCATACTAATCTTGCAATGGTATCTCGTACTTAGAGGATGGAAAGACCACACCAAACTGAGGAACTGAAGTCTCTAATCCGTCTAAGATATTCTGGGTTCCTTGTGAACCTTCGCAGGATAGGGCGATGTCGTCTGTATACTCTATATCTCGAATGTTTGGGAGAAGTTCTAAACCATCATATTCGCAATCTGTCACGGCACACTCTAAGATTCCGTCCACTAAAAAGCTGAATAGGAAGAGGGAGGCTGAACAGTCTGTCGCATCTCACAAAAGGTCAACGATATGCTGCCATGAGCCCCAACCCTGCCCGAAGTCTGAAAGTAAATTGCTTTTAGAATGTTCACTTACTTCCCAAGCAGTCCTGTCAACCGAATCAGTCTATCTGATAACCGAGAAGAGAACAACTGTTGGACTTCATAAAAATGGCGGAGTATGGAGATGTGATCAGTGTAGCCACGGTCACGGTGACAATCAGCTTGCTTGTGCTGCTCGATTGGTCTAGGAAATACAGTGGCTTCGAGCAACTTTGACATAAAATAAATCAGGTTAATCCATCTGTAATTTGCACACGAAGTGCGTGAGCCCTTTTTGAACATGGGGACGATGTTAGCCAAACCCGTCAATTGCAACGACTTCACTAGTCCAGAGTTTCTGCAGCAGAGCCCTCAACTCTTTAACTAAGACAGGAAGCAGCTCGTCAGGGCCTTGTGAAGTCTCAGAAACTTGATTTCGAGAAAGACATGTTTCCGAGGACGGAGAAACGTCAACAAACCAACGAGCATAGACAGAAGTCGAAGGCGTCGTCAATGGCACGGGTGGCCAGCTAAAGCGTTGTTGGAAGTGCTCAGTCCAGCATCGTTAGCGTCATCGCAGATTATGAATAGACTCATCACTGACTTAGCAGATTACCTCGCTCACACCTGATTTCCTGATACCAGTTGCTCGGGTGAGATGGAAAGTTTCCGAGAGTTCTCGATAGCAACGGCTTGTCCCATCTCGATAATGCATTGTGCTCAACAGGCCTCGCGATCTTCTTGTAGTTGTTTCCGGAGATTCAGGCGATTAGCCTTTCGGAACGAATTGTATTCACTGCTGGATGGAATATTTCGGCAAGCGTCGAGAAGTTCCAGTGATCGCACAGAGACTCAGCGGTTGGCAGCTCAGCGAGTAACAGAACCACACGAAGCAGTCCATACTTGTGCATCACATTCCATATATGTGCTCAATGTGCTTCAATGTTGTCTGATGGGTGATGACATAGGCTAGAGGCAAGCGCATACTGGTAGGCATAAAGCGTCTGTGTCCCTTCTAGTTTTGATACACCAATTTGTGGTTGACGGCGAAGTGGCTTCCTACCAAAACGCAAAGCGAACTCGGCACACTGGTGCATTATCAGAATTCACGCAGGTGCTCCAGAATGACTTGCAATCTCGGAAACAGTCACGAAATCGATAACTGAAGACCGTGTGGTCAATCTGTGTCCACGATTGACTCGGCGATGGAGGTCACCATATGGTGCATTGACACCCGGAACGTCGAAAATTAGTACTTACCAGATACAGACCGTTATCAACACAGAACTGCAACAAACGTTCACCGATGTCTGTTCGATGAGTACTGTAAGAGTGTGCACCACTTAAGTCACGCTCATCAATGCTTAGTCGGTCAATTAAGATGCTGAAGGCTCCAGCTAATACAACAATGTTCGTGCGCCATTCAGTTTGTAGAGGCTCAGTGTGCTGGCATTAAAAGTCATCGATGGCCGCGTTTGTACTACAGTCTGTGAGGGCATATGTCACAATAACTAGCGTTTGTGATGAGCATCTATCGATGCTCTAACCGTACCTACGAGTCTGGAAGTGTTAAGTAGGCTGTTGACAGGAATCCAGTCAAGCAGCGCCTTCTCTGCGTATGCGCTTAGGGCAGTTCCAACACCAACTAAATCAGTGGTTTGAGCCGCAGGGTCTCCAGACAAGAGCACATTGTGTGCGCACAGTGCAGCGGCTGACAGAGGTTAAAGTTTTAACACAGCTAGAATCCTGAAGCCGTGTTTCAACAAAGCCACCGATATCGACGGTGAGGGTCTACCAAGTACGTGTAAGAGCTGCCTGTCAACTTACTTGCATGGTTGAACACAGAATGTGGTAGGTTAGAACGGTATTTGGGAAGACATTGAGGTTTGTGTCCGTCAGGCGAAGAATCCTTGGTTGTTGACACCGTTATTCTGGCTGTGACTTTCAGCGTCTGTAGCAAATGAGGCAACTCTTTGGTAAGTTTCTGAAAACGTTATTGGGAATTCACTAAATGAAAATTTACTTAATAAAGGGGGATGGAATGAGACAAATTGATTCGCTGCGGTAGAGTGTGACATGAAAATAAAGCCGGCCGTCGGCACCACCAAAAAGTTATAATGAGGAGATGAGACGGAACCCATAATTAATATGCGTTTGTAAGTTCATAGCTGTGGAGATATAATATTCCTCGGTAACCAAAACTAAGAGAGCCTGATTTAAGGAGCTCCACCCAGGGTATTTGGTTCAAAGAAAACCCAGTCCACAAGACAGCGGGATGGAGTACGGAGTTCGCAATCCATTGGTGGCCGACAACCAAAAGTGGTTCGGTTCATACGCCCTTCGGATGGAGTCCATCTGTCCAGGATACCCAATACATCCTGCAGGAGGTTTTGACGGCAGCAGCTCAGCAGTTTGGCGATTGACCGACAAAGTCGGATGTGATGTAGTTGATCTGTCCAGCCATAGAGTCCGAAACTGACAGGGCAGTTGCAATGCTCTTCTCCTGTTGCCGTGGTCCGGTGACTGAGTTAGTTCATACGCCCTCAGAATGAGGTCTAGTCATTCAAGGCACCCTCACCATCTTATCTACTTGTACGTACATCTTCCTTGGAGTTTGTTCATGATTGGCGAAGACTGGAGATGTTTGTACATCATACGAACAACACACCATACGGACGCCATGCTGTCTGGAAGCCCGTGTGCTCCCGTTAGGGACATCTAGTCTTTTTGTGATAAGGTAACATACGCCATGACATAGCACCGTCAGAGAACTTATTTGGCATTTTACAGAAGACCCCGATGCGAACCGTTAATCCACCACGTTCTAGTATTACTGACACTCATTGTCCGCAACCGCTAATACTTTGGAGTAACCTCACTTATTTCGCAGTCAACTTCGACGTGGAAGGCCGTTCCCCAAACCGCAGCTTGGGGACGCGCCCAGTGACGCTGAGCTATCGCACGAGCTTACCCGGAGATATGCTTGAAAAGCTGTTAGGAGGTCAATTGAGTTTTAACTATCTAATTTGTGTGACAATACAGCAAACACCCCTAGAATTCTTGTTATTGACAGCAGCTATTTGGCGAACAACCACGTTCTTACTTTGTGCCTCTCCTACCGCGTTGCGTACTTAATTTCCAAAGATAGATCATGTAGTGGTCCAACTTCCCAGAGTTTAGGTTGCCATGTTCCCACAAGCTATTCTTGTAACCCACATACCATTAGTAGGCGTGAGTGACATTTTCGATTCAGTCCTGGCAACCACCCAAGTTGGTCTGTTACAGTATCATGAGATTTTACAATAACTGACCTAAAAAAGAGACAATCCTATGTGACCCATGTTAAGCTGCTTTTGCCCCATCCACCAAACCATGCTATCTTGTCTTTTTCTGTCTTGACCGGCATGGAGTGGAGGCGGATACAAGAGTATACTCCTACTCGGCATGTTTACAAAAAACGTTGGTGGAATCCCAGTTACTCTGTCGACTACTGAATTCAGGTGTAGCAGAGCACGACAAGTGGTTACCACATTCCTTGCGCTCATCAATTTAAACGCCATGTGGTTTACCGTGGTTTGAAGGAACAGGTGGGTGCCAACCAGTCGGGTGCTAAAACGATTCCATTTTAGACAACTTATTTCCAAAGTGTCAGAGTACACAATCGTTTGAATCTGTTGTAATGGGATGTACGGCCTACCAGCGCATGAACGGAACGGAATAACGACCAATGAAACGGCGGATAACAGCACGATGGATAACGGTATTAAACGATGGATTACGGATTATACGCAGTCAGTTAGTTTCTCTCCAGCTAACCCATCCACCAGAGGCTACCGCATGAACACAGAGCTTCTCTATGTCGCTCAGCCAGAAGACAACATGGCCAGAAACCAGTTCGTAGTTATAGTGTTTGGGGCTAGCAAAAAAGCAAGATCAAAAGTAATGGACCAGACGAAAGTCCAGACAATGCAATCTAAGCGTGTAGTCGGGATGACAACAACGGTTGTCACGACGGCTGAGGACGAACGTAAATACCCGAGAAGTACAAGATCATGACAATGGTGAAGGCCACTCACAAGTATACTTTGTTAGTCTTCTTTTCACACAATATTTTCGGGGAACCGGCGACTTCCCCGACAGAATCTACTGATGTTTAAGTCTATCGGTGTGTGCTAATCACATATGAACGGAAAATTCGAGGTGACAGTGTATCAGATTCAGTTATCAATTGTTGTTACGTTGTTGAGAGTTTATGACTTGACAACTAAAAAATAGGCAAAATTTTAGTTTTCTACCTGACCTGGTCACTCGCCTGTACCAATGTAACACTTTAGTTGAACCGTTGGTTTGTACGCAGCTGTCAACTCACCGTCGGACCCGATCAGTTTGAACGTCAATGCCTGCGTATCCTGTGGAGGAAGCCACGAGAGTGGACACTTATTTCGTCCGAAACATGATTGGCGAAGTTGTACAAACGGTCCTCTGCCACTGTAATATTTGGGCATATTAAATATACCACCTCGTTCGAGCCAAGCACAAGGTGTATTGGTACGCTGAGACAGAGATGTAAAAAAGAAGACACGTGATGGACACAAAGTTAAGTAAGCCATACAAACAATAATCTAAGGTGTTTATCGTAACTGTTTAGTTAAAAGGACAACCTTGCACAGTTGGTGAATTCATGCCCCTTCGACTGTTCCTCCGGTTCAGCAACTCATGTGTATTTCGTATATGCTGAATGATGATCAACCATTTTCAAACTACAAATTGCACAGATACACTATAATGTCAAAACTAACGCACGGCTTGCAAAACGAGTTGAAGAGAAATACATATTTTATACAATGCACAGTTTCTGAATGTCACCTCCCAGCGCTGTGGTGACCTCACTAATTGTGAGTCTGTGCTTAAACGGCTGATGAGTGCAATACGACTAGTTTCATACAGCGCACTATTACAAGAATTAAGTAGTCACTTTTGCTAACTTTCAGCTTCATAAAAGGATAAAAGGGCAACTTTATAGATAAGGTTAAATCGCTTTAGAGTAATTCACTCAGTAACGCGTATTCGACAATTCCAACAACGCTTGTTCAGACGGTCGGGTTAACGGGACTACCTTCCAAGTCCAGAAAAACGTCAAAAAAAGCGAGCGAAAGGATTAGAATCTATACGGTACTGTTTAATAAAAATACAGCAAAGGTACTGTCTCATCTTGAATGTGAATCAATCGGGTACACAAATTATCCAGCAAAGGAGTTCGAAATGGAGGCAACTAAGCACGCGTTCACAAACAGCCACCAGTCAACGAAAAATGACCTCATTAAAACAATCGGGTACAGATGAAGACGAGAACGTGTCAACAACACCAAGGAGGAAGTTTTAACAGATAGACAATGATAGTTGTAAGAAAGAATAAAGAAAACATTTTATGTGCAGTTATGACACACAACTCGTTATGATCGTTTACTGCACACAGCAAAGAAATAAAGGCAGATTGAGGATAGGCTTTCTACAACCAAACCAAACATATCTCTACGGATTCATCGTTCCGCATCATACCAGACAAAAGACGATAAACATACCAGACGAACTTCAACAAGTCCAACAGTTAACAATGAAGTCGCTTGACATTTCAACAAAGCTCAGCACTGGCAGTGAAATTGGACGTGAGCGGTTTCCTGATTGAAAAAAGTTCAGCTAATCAGAGCTCAAACGCAAGCTGGTCAATCGATGCCAACCGATCAAAAACAGTGATCAGTCATTGCATCGAATTTGTCTGAGACGAGTAAAAATGTTGTCTGAGCGCGTGTCGGATTCAAACAACCCAGGTCACCTAAGTCAAGGTCATAAACGGTAAAAACGAACAGGAAAATCGAAACGCAACTCGCCGGTTATGTAAACACGGTTGTTTCTCTACAGAAGGATACTGTTTTCTAGTAAACTGAGATTGCTTAGTGCCGCTCAGATCACTGATGTTCTGATCTGCTCGACTAGGTGGCCGACTATGCTGCAACAGTGTTCAGTTGTGGTATAAACTGGTCGTACCATCCGGCCACTAGCCTCAACATCGACCGTGGATGTTGAACGTTCGACCGCCCCCGCTACCCATCAAAGTGAAATGGACCCGCCGCGCTTTTTATGGTGCTTCACGCAATGTGATGGCAATCAGGCTGCTCCACGTAGTCACGGTACAGGTGTGTAATCATATGATTTCGTTGAATTAGCTGGCCGGTATCACCGCCGCAACGGTACACTTGCTTTGGTCAAGTGGTCAGATAACCAAGGAATTCTATAACGAATCTTCCAGTCAAGAGAATTACAGAAGAAAAAAATAATAAATTTACATACCTAATTTTTAACGCACAATATGTTTACGTCTCGGGTTTAGTGGATATGAAACGTCATCGCGCGTAGACGAATGGGCCAAACTGTGACACATCTTCTTACCGGCAGGTTGAATCCGTTCCAACTTTAGAGGATTTCTGGAGGACTGTTGTTTGAATCAAACTTGACTACACAATGATATTTCCAAGTGAAGTTAACCGACCTTAAAACAGCTGTATTTCATTAGCCTATGCTTTGTGGAATCCTGAATAACTTTCAGTTTAATGTCAGAAGGCAAGATTTGCTATTGGCAGTTCGACGACAAGCGCCCTCAAAAGCCAGCCTACGTTTTGTCCTGTTTGGGAATGGAAACTAAGCATAGCTAGCATAATGAAATTGATTCAATGCAGGATCCTAACTGGAGAACGTGCAATCAATCAAAACGCAAACACAAGCCACTGCCAGCAACGTTGAGACCGACCAACGATTACATATGAGGAGCGACCAAATGCGGCATAGTTTGTCTGAACTTGTGTCGCATTTCAATAGCCAACTCGACTGAACCAGGGACCGTGGAGCACAATAACAAAATGACCAGCCAGAGGTAACATGGTTAAAGTCGAGTAGTAACTGGTACTGTAAACAGTGTCCTTTCTCTGTAAAAGGGCATCATCATTCTAGTAAACTGTCCGTGTGTTAGACAACAGTGTGACAACTTGGGACCGCTGAGGAACTGCGAAACTAAGTGGGACCAAATAGCATTCGGTGTACACCATCGGTTTCGAGAAACACTCAATTTCCAGTCTACCGACTAGTTTTTATATATTCACTCATTAAAACCTTGAAAAAGCGTGTTTATACTCGGTCAAACAAACAGGGGGACGGTTTGTAGCTTTCTACCTTCGCGCATTGGCCAAGTTGACGTGTTGATCAAACGAAGTCTGGGGCTATGACTATGTCGACTAGGAATGACAGATTTAAGATCAGCTAAACCTATGATTATCCGTAAGATATCATATAACCATAGATTTAGTTGATTCAACTGGGATATCGCTCACACTTGATCGTCTTTTGTGAGTGGTTTGCAGTTTTTTGAAGGTATTCTCCTATAACTTACCAGCAATAGATGTAGTGTCCAGAAAAATGATAGAGTCCGTGACCTCCATTTGAAGTCAAAGATTGAAGTTAACAAGAATGTTTGTATGTCTCTTACTGAGATGGCAGAACCAAATTGGCATTATTCGAAAGCCTACGTGACTATGGGTTTAGGTATGATAATTTGATTATGTTGAATGCGCGAGCATCGGTGCCGTGCTCATTACAGTCGTCCCATATGAACGTTAACTGGAGATCAAATACCAGTTGCGTCAAGTGTATACACTGATGACAAGCTGTAACAAGAGTGAAATTCCAGTAGTGTTTGTGTGAAATGGGTCTACTGAAACATTTTTTTGATACGGAAGCTGCGAACTGTTCAGTATACATATCACCGAATTTGTAGGAAGCGAACGAATAAATTCTAGCCTAACAGATACCAATGTGCAGATATTTGAACTGACCCCAACTCGCCCAAGCAAATCAAGCACTCCTGTGCAGGACTGAACCGGCTCGTCCTTATCAAAAGCGGATTCCATATGCATGGAAAGAACCAACACATTGACCGATCGTGTTTGCGATAGATTAGTGTACCGCTAACGAAACGGTGACTTTCTCATCACCGGACTAACAAGTGTCTCACGCAAACACCCCTGTTCCTTTTTGCTTCTTTTCGTGCTCTTCTATCACACCACCCTCTTCTTCCGTCACAGTTCCTTCCCCTACTCCGCTTCCCCTCTCGACCGATTCTAATTGACTTTAGTCATGAATTAAACTGGAAACTCTATGGGAATGCGACAGCTGCGATCAGTTGTGAGTGATGTTCAATTTATATGAAGAGCAAAATAAACCTACTACTTATCACTAATTGACTTTCTCTCTTTGACAGCTCTTCTTGTAATCCGTTTTTAACATGTTCTACTCCTCTTCTGTCATCTCCCTCTTCTATTCTCCAAGTTTATCGGCAAGATCCGCAAGGCAGTCAAGCCAGAGTGGTATATGAAATGTTCAGAAAGCATTCAACTAATGATGACCATAGCAGAAAACCTGAAAATATACTACAAAGCAACTGTAATTAATATTATTGATGTGCTGATGAGTAGTACGGAACTTTGGTTTTCATATAAATTGAACGTCACCCTGTTAGGGCGCCCACTCTGTGACCGTCCCAGGGCGCCACCGTCGTAAGAAAGAAGAAAAAAAACACTCGACTCAGTCCGAACTAGCGGAACTGTTCAAATCGGTAGAAACTTTTTATACCGCTATGCCCATGTGTGGTCCTAACTCTTTCTCATGATGTAGTGGGAATGTGTGCTCATGGCGTGCCCTATAAATACTTGGTACTTGTCGCCCTAGCCGCACACGCTTTGTAGCGGAACAAAGCTTCTTAATTTGAACGCGTCTTTTGGCTTGCCTTGGGAGCGAATACGGGACAGACGCGGTACTATTCGGGACCGAGATTTTCGTGTGAATTATTACCGGGACGAGAATCCAATTATATCGAGCGCAACACTATACACCCACAGCTGATCGCGGCTGTCGTATTCCCACAAACTTTCCAGTCGGTCCTTTTCGAAAAGAAGTGCCAAACTCGAGTTTCGCTCTCGTTAGAGCTCGTCAGTAATGCATATCCTTGCCACGGCCCGGACTAGAACTCCGGCCACGCTGTTCACGGAGCAACTGTGTTGACCACTGCACCACTGACCTCACAGTGGACACGACCGAATTTATCATATGTGAACACAACCACTTTCGCTTGTGAGTAATGATCAGGTTTCCCGATCGCCTCGAGAGGAGAAACAATTACTGTCTGTTGACTCCAATCGATGACCCCTCGACAAGGACTTCTCTCCAAGCTGAAATCACAAAAATCTTGGACTTGTTGGGCGGTATTTGATTATTGATGAGTAGTAGGGGATTTTGGTTTTCATACAGATTGAACATTACCCACAACAGATCGCAGCTGTCGCATTCCCATAGACTTTCCAGTCGGCCCCTTTCGAAAATTAATATTATTATTTGTTATTAATATTATTAGTAACAGTCTTCATCCCTGCATGTGTGCACTGTAACCATGATTCAAAATGGCGGTCCTCATGTTGCCGACCTAATCCTCCACTCACTGGTCTACCGTTATTTTGACCAAAAGTACCATATTTGGAATTTATTTTCGCAGTCTCACCTTCTTCTGACAAAATGAGCACGGACCACCGAACAACCAATGTGTGGCCACAAGTGCAAATGAAACCAACGGCCTGCAATTTCACTGTAGGCTTAGTTGAAGTTAGCCGACCATGGTTGACGTTTGGTGCGTGGTCAAATGTTGAATACCTTGAAACATGTTTGGGTTGTTTGTAGAAAGTCAGTCCTGAATTCACCCTTTTCTACGTGCAGTCAACAATTATGATGTATTTTGTTACACGGCTGTAGGCAGGCAATGTAAATATGTTTTCTTCTTGTTTACAATTATTGTTGCATATTTACTACCTTGGTTGGCACTGTTTGACACACTCTTCCCTTCATCTATACTTCATTGCCCTAACGAACTCACTTCCTGTTGACTACTGGACATTCGAGGAGGTCGTTTTACGATTGCTCCGATTTGAGTGTCTTTCTGATGGATAACTTGACTAGCGGGTTAATTCACATTCAAGATTAGAGGGCATTTCCACTGTAATTTACGTTGGCAGTACAGCATAAATTCCAATCGATCCGATCGATCTTTCTGACATTTCTTTCGGCTTGAAAGATAGCAATAATAACCCGACATTGTGAATCGGTGCTATCGGAATTGTCTATTACGTATTACTGAATCGATTGGCCGGAATCGTCAGAAGTGATTTAACCCGTTTGTTACATTTCACTTATATGTTACTCTTTTCCAGTTACCTTCTATTGGATTGTCGCCTTGATTACGCGCTCAGTCACTTGACCCCAAACCGGTAAATCAGAAGAGACGCGGCAGGCGAGCGAGGTAAAACTAGGCCACAGAAGCTCTAAATTTACAGGACAAAACGATTATCATAGATGACCGACAGGTACAGAGCGAAGCAAATGAAACAGTCATATATGGTAGTCAGGGCTTCAGAACAAATCACGTTACAGGGGGCATCAAACGGCAACGCGAGAGAAAACACAGACCAGATGGCGCACAGGCGTTCAACCGCACACCTGCAATCTGATTGACTGAGTGGGACCAAACCATCACCCACGACCATAACATCCGAGCTGGGCGGGCCGATCGATGTGGCGTGGTGCGTCCTGACCGTCTCGTTAGGAGATCAGCCTCCTAACACTTTCCCTTTCTTCTTCTCTTCAGGTCTATTGTCAGGATTTGCAAGTTCGTCAAGACCGATTGCGTTGGCTGTGGTGTATGGGCTGTTCAGCATGTACGTGTGATACGACACAAATGTCGTTCGTGCATGTTCTCAGCTCGAGCCGCATGCGACAGGAAGAAATAGCAGTATGAGCATTATTCGAAACGATGGTCATCTTGTTGCAAACTGAATACCCCACTTCTCGGCCTATCGATCGTATGACTGGGAGTGCCATGCTCGCTGTTCGTCTCGGTCGTCTGGTCTCTCGTTGTTCAAGATAGGCACAGACATCCTGACGACCAGTTTATACTGACACCGGTCGCGAGGGATGAAATTCGAAATGATACCGACGTTCTGTACTGCAAGTGTGTGTTACCTCTCATCACACAGCATCGGTAGAAAAGCCTGTTATTTATCACCCTACTTTTGATTATTAACTCTTTAGAATTTCGGCAATTCAGTGCCTTTTTCCACCTGCTTGAAATGATAGTTTGTCCCTTCAAGTATCGACTTGAACTGACACTTGTCCGTAGCCGACAAGCCATTGTAGCATTGACCGAGGCTGGTGCCAGCCATTCTCATGTGATGGATTATGGATCAACTTTGTGTGTTAGTTAGTATAAATCAACATTAAAAGGTACATTAATGCGGTACAGTATTCGCATACTGGTTAGAATAAGTTTAGTCACATTCTCTTAGATGACCGTGCATCGTTTGTTGCAATTCGGTACTATGCTTAATCACACACTCTTGTTTTAATCCCAGGGTCAACGGAAGTTTCCGCCGGCATTCGGCCTTTACATTCGCTAGTGTGAAGTGGTCTTAACACATTTCTTACGCTCGTTTCCCTGGTTTCGCAACGGACTTCCTTTAAAGCCCTGATTATTGTAGGAAGATTTAATTAGTAAGCAAGATTTGCTTGCAAAATCATCTGCCTTCTGGTGTTCGATTTTCAATTTCAAGTATTGAACTGAGGCGGGATATCGATAGAGTGTACGAACCAGGATCGAGATATTAATGAGACCAAATAACTTCATCACAGAATTATGCAATATCCATTAGTTTATTTCTCATACGCAAACTAAAATTATACACCGATACATTCACATCGCATTCCGTGTAACATTCCTCCGGTAAGCAAAGTTCACAGCACAAACTGACAGCTTTGCAGCCAGATCACCATCACATGTTCCTTCTACAGACAGTTCATACTGCCAACCGTCGACTGACAAACCATGGTAAACTGGCTACCAAAGCAGGAAAGATCAATAGGCCTGTGTAATCCGTACCACCTTTTAAATCTTCCACGATAAATATCAATGTTGTCAGTTTAAGACATCATGACGCTATGCATTCTCGTTTAATTTTGGGCACAAATAGACATCAGTCCCAACCGCGTGGTAACTAATGATGGACAACTCTATACGTGTATTCGACTGAATGATGCCAACCCCACACCTGATCCGCATATTTTTACTGTTTTGTCTTGTATTTTTAAATTATTTTGCATTCTTCGGAACTTATATGTATATCTGTATAAGTGTGACAGTAAAACTCGCATTCTGTACAGTTCGGCTATTTGCTGACCCTATTGTGGATATCAGTAGTTTCATGACATTACAATGATGCAGCCTCCTATATCAGTCCTTAAGCCGAAGCCAAATGAGATCGACGTGACGAAAAACACCGAGTATGCTCTGCACGACCTGGAATATTGAATCGCGCAGCTTAAATTGCAATTCCGGCCGGCACGCATCACCAACCGACTTGTGTCAATGGCCAGCGCGTCACCACTGTCAACTGTACCTCACAGACTTAGCGGTTGGACCTTTGGAAACCGACCTTAGTGATACAAAAGTAGTCTCAGAGCGTAACAATGTTTATGAAATAATGTGACTGAATCAGGTTCATAGTGATCTATGACTAGAACTCATACTCCCGTTCCGTTGTTCCATCAGTTAGAACAAGTGTACAAAGATTTGAAGGATCAATGATGAGCTTATTCGCATTTACCTGGGTTTGCACAAAAAATCAATTCGCTTTTCAAAACAAGTTGTCGTGATCTGCTAACTTAGTCATCGGATATTTCAGCAGCCGAGTCTACCAGATCAAACGCTGGTTTTGCGGCATAGATAAGGAAGTTTTGATCAAAACACATTTCGCCTCCACAAGCTGTAGTCGTTCACGGTTGTGGTAGAAACATAAACACTATTGATGTCAGGACCGAATGTCGATCAGGATGCAGAATTGCATCAATGTATATTCGCATCTGCCAGGGGAACGTGAAATGATAACTATCATAAGCATCTCCACTCCCGGTGGTCTTTTTAACATACTCAACAGAAACTTATCGGCAGATATACTGGCGCTCAAATCACTATTGTACAACCTAGAAAACAGAACTTCAGTCGGTATCTCTGAAGCTTCAAACTGCCAATGGAACGGAGATACATGCAAACCATACTCCTTCACTTACTTTTGACTTAGGGTCGCGGTGTGAATTAATAACTGTCGACGCACTGGACTTCATTATAAGTATCGACCTCATGAAGAGCCGTTGGCCAGTTGCAGACGCAGGTCATCAGAAACTCAGTGAAAGTTGTACGCTTATAGACACCGGCTTCATGCCGTCTGTTCGTAACTAATTGGAGGTGATCTATTCTAAGCCGTACTTAGAGAACCTGCGAACGTGACCTGTTCACCAAACGAGCTGCCTGCCGTCGTTACAGGCGCGACCCATTAAATTAGCACAAAAGATGCAGCTGCAGTCCATCGATCACCATGTTAGTTGCGCGTCACATAGGCTGAATACCAGCACATGTTGGTTAAGAATAAGTCTCCATTGTGAAAGCCCATAGCTGTCCTCTTCGTGTATGACTTTTATGAAGTTGAAAGAGACTAATGCCCTTGCAGAGACTATCGTAGATTGAACGTTATTGTTTCAGACTGTTCCAGGTGTCTAGATCATAGGTACACGACTTCACCACTAATCTGGCAAGCAAAACAATCTTCAGCACGTCAGACCTTGTCACTTACTGGTACGCCTTTCGACACAGCCAACACGATTCCCTTCGATCGTTTCGGAGAGCTGTGTATGCTAACCCTGATTAGCTTGGTATATGGGAATAAACGCACTTTTCAACTATAACCCGGAGCCACCACGACCTTCACTGCCCTAAAGGAAGTACACACCTCTAAAGTCATACGGCAATATCAGCAGTCTAGCGTACATATGATAAAGATGGTTAGGTGGGTAACCGATTCCAAGTGTGAAATCGCTGAACTCCCACGCGTAGCTTTGTAGCTCAGCTGGCAAACCGCTTGCTGCGTTTAGGTATGCTGCTTCTGCCTTTGGTTCAAACCCAGTCGAAGCACAGGTCTTTCGCAACTGAGTTTGCTCTGAGAAATAAACGCACACGTCTGAATAGTCGGACCCTCTCGTATTAATGTCAAGTGTGTGTGTGTGTGGCTTGTCAATAAGCGAGCAGTGTGTAAGGTCTCATGATCACGTGATATGTTCCTCATCAGCCCATAAACCATCGCAATTTTACGTCTAGCACTATTTCAGATCGGTTAAAGCTCATTTGTCAGCTCGAATAATATCTCATGGCTAGGTCAGCTCATCGTAGGCATGATTCTGAGAGCTTTCACACAGTCATGTATTATTAATAACCCAGTTCACATGGATTTCGTAGTTTATGGCCAGCCCGCTCGTTTCGCATTGCGATTATATGAATCACATCAAAAGTATTGCCGCCAGGCACTGAGAAAATGTAAACAGGTTAAGCGCGTCGACAATCACTGTGACCAGTAGGTGGTCACGATTTAACCAGATCATCCAGATTGTTGACCTTTAAAATATCAGCAAATGCGGTGATCGACCATCTAGAGCAACACATGTGTGAAGTCCTACTAGTCTGTTGGTCTGGGTGGACTAAGTACACTTCAGGTAATCAGTCTACACAAGCTACGGTCATATGACAAGCATGTAACATAACGTTTCTAAACTGGTGTTCTACTCAGTTTGTTTTTGTCTTTGTCTGAACTCGTCAGATGGAGCAAATCCGAACCAGTCCGTGACTATGCGATTTTCATTAGGAGGCACTACGTATGTTGCCATTACGCCCGACTGGATACCAGAAGCCGAGTACCGCATACACTTAGAAAAAAGAGCAGCGCCATCAGCGTGAATTAGCCGTTTGCGCTGTAGGGCGATTTAAACTCCTGTATAGGTTTTGTCGATTGGTTGAAACAGTATGGTTGTGAAGTATTTGGTTACTCTGGAAGAGCAATATTAACAGTGTTCCACAGTTCCATAGACTCTTCAGTCAGACCATTTTGAAAAGAAGCATTATAAACGAAGTTTGCCTTTGTTAGAGCTCGTTACTAATATAGATCCTTGTTACAGCTGGGAGTTGAACTCCGACTATTTTTCATGAGGCAACCGTGTTGACCACTGTACAAATGACATCACATCGGGTACGACCAAATTGTCACCGCTGAACACAACCACTTTCGCTTGTCAGTAATGCTCAGGTTGTCCGATCGTCTCGTAATGAGAGACGAGAACTGCCCTATAAGTGAAAACTCCACGACTAAGATATTTCTCCAAACAAAAACCATTAAACGGTATTTTGATTGCTAATAAGTAGCACGGGATTTTGGCTGACATCCGCGATTGGCAACCTCATCGTTATTCACAAGCGAATGTGGCTGGTCGTTTGTATATGACAATGATATTTCAGTCGTGTTGGATGTGAAGTTAGTAGCATAGTAATCAACGTCGTTCCTTCACGAAAACGTGATTGGAGTCTATTTCCCGGTCTGGCAAGAATTTGCACCACTGAAGAGCCCTAACAGGAGCGAAACTCGAGTCCAGTGTTTTTTTTCAAAAGCGCTCGGGTGAGAAGACGATGGGAATGTAAGGTTTGCAATCAACTGTAATTAATGTTTAGCTTATGTAAGCCAGAATTCCCTACTATTTACTAGTAGATATTCTTATACCAAGCCCTTGTAAATCAATCTAGGGCTGGTGTTATCCAGAAAGACCAACCCAATTCTCTCAGCTGACCGGATAGTAACCCACGCATGAACGGAAGCAGTATCATCCAACGTTACGAAAATGTTCTTGCGATCGTTAAATCATTCAACCTTGAGGTTCCCCGCTTACTCTTCTGTATAAGATGGTGTGACGAAATCGTAGCTCATTGGTTCATTTCGTATACTCCGGTCTATTGTCAAATTTGGGTATTTGATAGTAATAACGATAGAAGACATACGTCGCGAGATGTTAACATTTCGTTTACTCT
>JTDE01014738.1:0-26471 GCA_014338405.1 Paragonimus skrjabini miyazakii | reverse complement strand
ATCCGAGATGGCGATGTGTCGCAGTCAATGGCGGACCTGTATCCACACCATTTCTAGTTCTTCCACTTAGTCTTGTTTTAATAATTTTCAATCTTCTTAGTAACCTTTTCCTCTAGGATATTCCACGTCATAGTTGAGGTGAGCGGCGGCCCGAGCCACAGTACCTTTTGGTCAGGCTCATGGCTGTTGTGATGATGATGATGACGATTATGATGATAGTGAACTACACAAACAACTTTTCACTGGAACCCAAACAAGTATAGGTTTCCCTACTCTGGAAGCTAGCGCGGTCCCCACTCCAGCTTCGGATTAGCCGGCGTACCCGAAAGGGAAACATGTGAATTGGAAGATGTGAACTCAAGTAAATAAAGGTTCTAAATTGATGGATCCATGTCTCGGAGACGTAATACGCATCCTCCCTCTAACTCGTCCCATCAGCTTGCTGCTCTACTTGTTGTATACTTCAGACTTTTAGGGGTTGTTTTGGTATTAATAAACAATCATCCCTCGAAGGCGGAATGCCGGCATAAAAATTGATAGGTAATATGCAATGGAAATTTGGTTACGGCTGGGTACTGTTATTATAAAGAGAACGATGACTTCTGGTTCTTCCTGGGCGTGTACACTGCAGGAGGGAGTTGAATGGGAAGGCGCCTCGAGCCCCTTGCGCAATAGCGTGATTTTTGAGGGAACTTTAGATAGCGTTTTCCTGAAGACCTCATCCGGAACCTCTGCTCTAAAAATTTGACCCATTTGACGGTGTTGGGCTCGTGTAGCCTGATAGTGCAGTGAACAAGACATTACTGTCTGATTTTGGTTACAGCTACGCGCATTAGATTCGGATTAGAACAACATCGAGCTTGTCAGTGTTGCAGCAATGTTTTCCATCTTATAAAGCTATACGACGATAGTCACGGGCAACCGTTGAGCAATCGGAGTGCTGTTTTGTTTGATGGTACCTTTTCTAGACTTCTTCCTTACTCGTAAAAGTGCAGTGCCTTAGCGGTGAAAACGGGCGAAAGCCGTCAGTACATTTCCATGCAGTCCGTAACGTGACATACAGTCCTTTGAGTGTAATTGATTTTCTTCTAGCCATTATCCTTCGGCCTACCTAACATGGTTGTGCCTGACAAGGTTGACCTCCTAGTCAAAGTGGCCCCGCAGGTCGACACAGAATGCACTTCCGATCACTATTCTGAAGGTAGCAGAACAGGCCAGAGTAATTGCTATTGGTAAAATCGTTTCCAAATAGAGATTTGTGAAATCGGAGTTTAACGGTAAACACTTCAGATATTTGTGTAATGTAGAGTAGCGGAGCACTGAACTGAAAGTCCTCTCCATATTAAAAAGACAGTTGAGGGCCAGACATTTTTTACGTTATACTTATCTTTCTATATCACGAACGTCGTCGTGACAAAAGTCTGTATAAGCCGAACAAAGTGCGTTCGTGCTTGCAGGCCAACCACAAGCGACTGATCGATCTCAGAAGAAAGTGTAACGACCAAGGACGATACTTCACATTTTTCTGCAATCTCGTTGACCTATATTTCCTGGTCCAGCGAATAAGTGTCTGCGTTACTATCTGACGCTTATTCACGGGTCATGAGTTCGATTCCCTGACATGCATGGTGATGATGCATTCTAACGAGGACGAAACTGTCGATGATCCCTGCTTGCGGAATCTTCCCTCTGGGGCCATAATGTACGTTCGTTCGTTTGCAGGCCAACCACAAATGGCTGATCGATTTCATCCTATGAGCGAAAGGAAGCGTAACGAAATGTTCGGGATGGACCACATCTCAAGACCATTCATACCACCAGTATCCGTCCGTTCTGTTCAACGTGGCGCGACTGAACGACGAGGAATAAGTAACTCGCGCAAAGATAGATTGGCGTTAGTAATACGCCCAAACCTGAAACTAATGATGGATAATAGTCGTTGTTCCTTATGGTAAGGGTTTACATTATGATCTGTGTGTCGCTTCTGTTTAGGAAGTGACGCCGACTTTTCTGTAAACGTTGCTAAACTGAAAACTGAGCTTGTTAAGTTGCACACATAACGACAGTCAAATATTACGAACATTTTTTGTCTACTTACTGAACTTAGTTTCTTAATGTGGTGCTTGTTTTCCGATCTGTTATGAATCAGATTTGAGAAAAAACGGCTATGTGCACGTCATACTGGAACTGTACATTTTACATACTAGATTTCGTAAGTTGTTCATCCTAATGAGGTGATGGCTACACCCAAATTAGCCGCGATCTCAGCGTTTGTTAGTGTGCCGGTTTGCTATAGATAGGAATGCAACAATTTCGTTTCGATTTATGAAGAATCAACTGAGGTGTGAGCCTTGTCTTACATCAATGTGGCATTTATTGTGGTTTACTTTGACAATGAGAACACGTCAGCGACTGTTTTATGTTTTTTTCCCACTGAACTGAATGTTCAACATCGTTGTAAGCCCATATGCTTATTGACTTGCGTTGTAGAGGGTGAACTCTTGGGTTGACCCAGCAATCTCAGGCTAGTAAAATGTAAACGGTACAAACCACTGACACTTCACATTCCATTTCGAACTGATTTTTGGTAACAGACCATGTCTATTCCGCGTGAAATTTGCATGCCTCATGAGTTCACGTGGTTTTTGCCTTAAATGCTAATCTGTGCCGATCCGTGTCCAAAACTGATTTGCATTTTGCATCAACTTATCGATTTTCATTGACTGTGCAGTACAAACCTCCGCTTGTACATAGCAATATTTTCGTCACGTGTCAGACCTCCATGGTCTATCGATTTAAACCGATCACCTAGTTGGTCCGGTCGACACGGCTGATGTCGGGGTCCTCACTGGTCAATCTGCAGTGTGTAGTAGTATTGCCAGTGGCCAAACAGACTCTCGAGTGCCATGCAACTACGAATGCAGTTCTAGTTCAGAAATGAAAATGTTCGGAGTGATGGAGCTTAACGCTTAAAACTCCTAAGTCTAAGCTCAAACAATCAGCTCCTGAATATATGCAATTTTCCAGAAAACAGAATTGCATCTGTAAACAGCCAGCGGTATCCACTGATATTCAGTCATTTTTTCACCTCATAGACAGCTTATTCAAACAGTGAAAAAGTCACTTCACTAGATACATTTAATCGACATCTGCTGTTCAGGAACTAGGTGGATCTCTAGGTCTTCCATCTGTGAGGCGAACAGTTTCTAACTTTATGGCGGCAGCTTTCATTACCATTTACGAGGCCATCGGTTGACTGACGCGGTTGTCACGTCACGTTAATTAGGATGGCTTGACAAAACGCACAACTTGGTGAACAGTGTGTTCTCATTCACGTGTATGTCACAACCATATAAATGTATAAAGTTTTCGTGTCTAGGTGAGTTAATTTGCTTGATTCCCATTATTACAAATCCATCTTCTTGTCGCTTATCTTCTGATGCATACTGTTGAACGCAAATGTCGATAAAGAAATATCCCGATGTGTTTGGTATTGTCGATCTTTATTAGCCTGTTTTGTCAGCTGTGGAGTAGAACTGTTCTTGCTTCAATCTACTAGGAATGACTCAAGTCGGCGAGGATTATCTTGGCCTTATAAATGCAAGCTGAATTTCCAGTTCATGCACTAGTACTAGTATATCGTCTGATTCTTTCCCTTCCAGTGAATCAGAGTTCTTATTGGTTGTGTGTATTCTGAAAGATTGCGGGCTCTTAATGACATCCCTGTCCACTTTATCTGCAGTCACTATTTCGGACTGTGTCTTCATTAATATATCTGCTTAGGTGTGGTCTTTTGTGATTCTTTGTCTTTCGTGGTTCCGGACTTCTTACAGGTGGATATTCGAACTAGTGTCTGGCGCTTTGGTTTTTTCTTCCTCTCTCCGTAAATAACACTCATCACTTTTGTTATTTTTGCTATCCACATGCACCTAAGGGTCAAAAAATCACTCTAACCAATCCAAAATCTGAGCATATGATATCGGATGGTATCTTGAACATTGGAAGCTACTTCTGGCAGGCGTGTGATAGTCTTATCGACTGGCAACTTCAGTAGATACTACTCATATCACTCAGTATCAACATTTCTGGACCTTTATTAAATCGAGGTATCGGAGACAGCACACGCCTCTCACGTGATCGAAGTTGAATCAAATGGACGCTCCCCTCAGCCGTCATCATCAATTCATCGCTGTTAGCAATTGATTCTTGACTGACTTGACCGAATGAGTTCTAGCCAAACATTTGGATTTGGAAATCGCGACGATGAGTCTGAAAAATATTGCATGTTGTGGGAACCGCTAGATGATCTAAGTTCAAACGGTTTGAGTTTGCACACGGATTCTGGGAGGTGGATAATCAAGAAAGTAAGTGTTATATAAGGCTTTCTGCTCAAAAGGCATACGGCAGCTAATCCGTGCATTTGTGAACCAATGTTATCAGAGCCGTGCTGGTTTTCGTCTTCTTTTGGTATAATGCGACGACTTTTAAACATGTACATGAAATGCTGGCACCTAATAAAGAGTCGACGTTCGTCTGAAGTCTGTAGGAAGGCAACACTGAATGTTAATATCATGTAAAATCGGGCTATCTGAACTAGCTGAGCATTGTTTCTGTTGTGACAGTGTTATGGAGTCTTCTAAGTTTGAAGCTGAAAATCCACACATCCCGTTGTTCAAAACAACATAGGTTCTGTACATCTACAGCGATCGGTCTGGATGGCGGAGGGGTGAGTTGACGATATTTCACAAGAGCATCACCGGACAGCACCCCCTAAACACCATAGAAACCCTAAACTTATCGGAGGAGTCTGCCTGTTGTAAGACATCATCACATCATCTGACCTTATTGTGCCTGGGTGGCCTAATTATTCAAAGAGGAATGTTGGATTCGTTTCTTTTCTTGGTCAGTGCGCTTGTCTGGTCTCAACCCGATTAAAGACATTCGGAGTTACCTTGATCGCAAGCTAAACGAACGAGAGCTCCCTGCTGACCTCGTTAGCCTCCAAAAATCGTCGAAGCGGCTCGACACGGTATCTATGTCGCTTTTATAACGAAGATAACCGACAACTCTAGACGAAGGGTTGATGAAGCGGTCAGCTCACGAATTAGTAACACTGAGTACGATGTCATTTTTGTTCTAGTGAGGCTGACAGATATTACCATACATTGTATGGGGAGGATTTTCTTGGCCCTTTGTGTATCCTCTTTCCATAGTGCGCTGGTCCTGCCAATTCTTGCTAGTTTTAAACTATTATATTCAAACGCTGTCAAATGCAAACAACAAATCGTCCTATTCATTTGGAATGAATAGATGTTTAGCTGGCGAACGAACGGGACGTTTATACGAAATATCGAACAGCCACACAGATAGCAGCTCATTCGTTTGCACACATGTAGTTCTCACGGTTACTTTGAGAACGAAATTCTCACGCGTTTCCAATTGGATGGTCGCACGTGAACTTCTAAGCCACTCGACAGACACTCGTTTGTATAGCTGAGAGAATTAATTGAACCGCTGTGACACTACAACAGTATCATGTTTATGTTAATCAGGTATACAGTAATTTAAATGAGTAGTGTTCACTGCTCGTTATGTGTAAAATCGAATACGTTCGTATCCACACTCTCATGTGTGCGGAAGGAAATTTTTTATCTACTAGCACACTGCTGCATACTTTTCTGCTTGTCCTTAGCTGAACGTCGTTTTCAATCTAAACATTACGGTCTGTTTACCGTAAGCAATTTTAGAACTGGAGGCACCGTCACAACATAAGTCTTATTCAGAATGGATTTATTGAATGTTGATTTAGACAAAACGTCGCAAGTGTGGTTGCTGGTTTGTTTTTTTCTGATCGAAGAAAGATTATAGAAATATGTATGTGCCTTATAAGTTCATGTCTTTCAAGTAACAATGATCATAGTTTGGTCATATACATGACAGACAAGTGAGCAACGCGGGGAGATTTTAACATACAAGCTTGGTCAAACAGTTCTTTGGCTGCCAACCAGTGGTTAGATGCGATGTCATTAAATTTTTTACATCCTTTGTCAGTTTTGTGCACTTTTAAGACAGTTTCTCGCCGTTACCAACTCAAAGAAGATGTTAATAGCAAACTGTTTTTCTGTTTATCCGGAGACATTTCAATGCGTTTTTTAAAGTGTTTACTATGTATAATTGGTCAGTTCGTGTTAGCGAAACGCAGATGGAAACACTAATGCGTCCACTAAACTTGTACTAACATATGACTAAACGCGTGTTTCGTATCGGCAGTAAACAGTCGCAAGAAATGCAGTTTAATTTTTAACAAAACATTGTAGAAACAAGTCACTTAGATTACCCCGTCATATTGTGCAATATATTGGCACTCAGTGGCCACTCGAACATTACACAGGAGAGGCAGTGATAATTCACTATTTTCAGACTAGGTCAGCCGAAAGTTAACTGGGTGTTTGGTTCTTCATTCGTTACTGTGTACATTTCGGAGAACAATTCGAAATATTAGCATTTCTCGGCAGTTAGTTTCGCTCTGTTTTTTGCAAATGAACACAGTATTTTAAGTTTCTCCTAGCGACTGTGGTGACTCATACACAAACACACAGCCGTTGTCAGTTCTTAACTTTGCTGCCGTAGCAAAGGTGAACAACTTATGCCGTTTGCAAAATATGTTAAGGCTTAGATTCGTACTGTGCATCTGGATAGGCGCCTGCGTTTCTGCTGGAGATAGCATGAACGCCCTCAAACACGCGTCATCTATCACACAACGGCTCGGATTTCGGACGGTGTTTATCAACGCTTTCTCGTGTATTACAGCTAGTCGGTCAATCAACGTCTGCATTATGTTCCGTAATACAACACTGCCATTTCACGTTTCCCATTTCATTGGAAAAGAAAATCATAACAAAATAAATTTCACCGGATATCCCTGTTCTTTCCTACATTTCAATACGGAATGTATGAAGCTTGTATTTTATTGATTACCTCTCTCATAAGGACAAAGTAACAGTTTATCATGTTCACTTTTCAATGACGGTTGTGGTGATGATAAGAAACCGAATGATCATTTGGATTTCCTTTCTTTTCTATCATCACGCTCTACTCTCGTAGTTTCTATTCTATGTGATCGGAGACTTGACTAGGGGTCAAGTACTATTGTGACTAATTGACATCATCGGAATCGGGAACCAACACTTGATGTTTTACATTCAATTGATGCACTCATCCGCACTGACAGAGGTTTGGTATATTTTCATGATAACGACCCCTGCTAATGGTTTCACCACTGAGACCAAGATGCAAATCAAATTATTTCCAAAATATTTCTTCCCTACCACATAGCTTGTATAGTCTAATGTTTAACGCCGTTGAACACTTCTGATATATTTCTGTATAACGTACATCCATATCAGTGTACATCATTCTCTGCGTCTGTGGGCATCACTAATGCGCCTTTACTGGTCATCACCACATTCACGAATAGTCGTAAACTTGGCGAGATGTTATTTCCTGGAGCCGTCGATAAACGCAACGGCACCAAAGGACGGTCTAGAATTATCCGAAAAGAAAACAAAATGAGTCAAAAAAGGTTGAATGTGGACGCAGATACGCCGTGAACTGAGGCGTGCCACTATATCGGATTTGAGTGATCACGCAGTCCACATCAGACAAGCGTCACATGCTGATATTCTCAACAGCACCGCTAGGGACTTCGTATTTTTTTGGGTTAACCAAGCGTTGGTGATCTCACTAACAAACACCTGGTGCAGTTAACGTACATTTAACCCTTAGTGCACGTGACCCAGTCATCGCAGACTGCCTACTTTTACTATATACGTAATTTATAACTTATCCCAGTTATTCGCAATACATGCTAGCAAACTGTCGCCTTACTCACGCGATCACTCCTACTTGCTGTGGGCCAACTGACGGAGACAACGATAGTTAATCGTAGTGCATCTATTACTATGTTGGTTACGAACAGGCCATACTACCGCACCACAGACCGCTCTTGTCAGAGTGGAACTCAGCTGTTGCGGTTCTGTTTGAAAACAATCCATTGTAAAGTCTATCTGTATACTGACTTTGTGATCAGCTGTGAGTAATGTTCATCTTCTAAGAACAGATATTTCCCATTACGTGTTAGTGACTGTAGGATATTCTCACTAAATTCGAGTATATTTCACTCATCTCTGAAAGGTTATTGTGTCAGCTAGCGACTGCTATGAGCAAAGGTAGCTACTGCTGATGTTTTCTAGTTCATCGAACCTCACGGTTAAATGGACTAATCTATCTTGTAGCAAAATGACATGGCTTCGACTTGTTCTTGCTATGTTCGGATTGCAATTGACTTTGAGTGCTTGTGCATCATAGCTTTTAAGATACAACATTTCGTGACATGTACAACTTTTTAATTGTGTACCTATTATGGATTTTTGTTTCTTAGCAGTTAATCTGGATATTTGCATGGCATTATTGATGGGAGACTGAGAGTTAATTTCCTTTATGTTATCCTGACAGCTCTGTGTATCTATCACGTTATTCTCCGTGCAAAACTTTAACGTTAGTCCTTCTCGAATGTGAAAATTTGTATTAGTGCTTCCCGGCTTATTTTTCTCGTCTAGTGTTTCATAGTCGATCGTATTCCCCGTTTGCTTTTTTTGTAGGCCAGCTCCTATATCCCTGCTTCTCATCAGGTTTAAACTTATAGTTGTGACTTTGGCTTGCTTCACTGTTGATTTCAACGTGAGCCTGATTCGTTACACTCAAATTCGTGTGTCTGTGAACTGTATGTGCATTCTATGTGGACAGGTTTTATTGCCTGTCCGACCTACTTGATGCAACCTGTCATCTTTATCTCTTTATGACATTCCGTTGTCTCCACTGTAAACTGAATGGCATTGTTTATTGTTCAGATTGACTACACCTCGTAAACTGCACTCGATCCAATGTCGTGTGGCACATCATGTGATGACATGTTTACTCTTACATACTTACTGGACGTCTGGTTGCTTACGCAAACGTGCGTGTAGGTATTTATGTATGTATCTGTGTGTGTTATTGATACCTCGCTCGGCGTTTTGGTGTGACCTCATATTTGTGTTCTTGTCAGAGCATAGGTTTAAGTCAACAGATCCTGTGCATGTAATTCGCTTGTATTGAACGGTACTTATTCCATACATGATGCTTGCTTGGTGTCTCATGTGAGTTGGTAATTTGACCTGCGTCTACTAACCTCACTGCTGACTCACCACCTTGGTGATTATCTTCTTCACGCCTAGTACTGTCTGTCGTTTATATCTTCGTGCTGACTCCACTGACTGGAATTAAGGTCTACGGCACATGCGTTCTTCGAATCACACACAGGTCTTGTTTTACTTAGACCGGACTGTGTGTTCACTCATTCTGGAGTAGGGGCCTCGATGTTGAAGGTGACTGGTACCGCGCATACAGTGGTTACATACCCGATGGTTTTTTTTTAGAGCAAACAAGCAACCTGTTCGCAACTTGTTCTGTTTTGGTTGTAGGCAGCCATTTTGTACTAAATATTTTGTCCGTAATGATGGGCTATCCTGTATACTTTATCAAACCTCTTCAAGCTTCAGCAGTTTGGTCCAGAATGGGATTGAATTAACAGTGACTATATGTAACACGTCTGATGTTCCTGGCCAATCACTCACAATCGTGGTTACAACAAACGGGTTGACTAACCGTTGCTCTAATCAACTGGACCTATATGCCATGTTGGATGAAAGACTGAAGAAGCAAATAGTTGTTACACTTAAAACTGGCAGTCCAAAACACTTCTTGTCGAAGTGTTGACACTTTCACAATCTATAATGAAATGAGAGGTGTAACGTCATATTTGAGTGATTATGTGAAACAGTAGTGCATATCCTTACCCGAGCCAAAGACGCCTATAATCGTGTGTATGGTCAATTAACTTGTTGGTCTGACGCAAGATGTGGCCATACACTTACGTCTGTACGCCCAACTGAGGTTACATATGAGTCATGTTTATTTTGCTTGTTCTCATCCCACGTGTCAATTCCAGTCTGTGACCTCATAAGGAGAACTTTTCTGAGCAGTCTTGATTCGTTGTCGGCTTTTCATTGTTCATTATTGAGTTTCACTCACATTCCCAACACAGAATATAGATATGCTATACTAATTGGCACTAAACAATAAGCCAGACGCTCACACAGGACTTCTTTGTGTAGCGGGTGAACTGTAAATTCTGTATGTATATTAGCCCATTCGGATCTGCGTAAAGCACGTACACTCACCTGACATTGTATATCAAAATCGATTCAATTGGTAGGATGCCTCATGTGATGTTTACACAATTTCAACACTGTCGTTGCGTGCAGGTGACTCATGATTGTGCAGTGGTGATCGCTCGGACTTAAGTTAAACCGTTTATGCACTCGGGCAACACGTGCGATCCAAGAAAACGCACATGGTTACGAGCAGAATTAGGCTATGCAATCTGAGTTTGATATTCATTTTGCGAAAGTCACGATGAAATTACCTTCCTCTCGTTTACGGCCCGGTTGTCTGTTTACAAAATATAGGCACCTTGATGTTCATTGTTTGAGCTTAGACTTGGAGTTTTTGGTCAAGTTCAACTCCTCTCCATTGCCCATTTTTAAACTATAGCGTTGTTTTTATCTTGGTGTGTGAGAGTTTTGCGTCAGTAATGCTCTCGGCCTTGTTGACGATGATGTTGGCGCTAGCTAGTAGACTCTAAGATGTTCCTGGTGATGCTCATATGTGGGAACAGGCGGAACTTATCATGATAGTTTGAGATTCAGGCTGATCTTTCCTCAAGCACGTATGCTAAACCGTCAGAGGGGATTGCGCATCTGTTCTGATGCAAATGTGATAATAGATGCCCTCCTGATAGACTTAGATTTGTAACTTTGCACCAGGTCAACACCGTCGTTATCGTCCATATTCTCTCAACATTATTAGTGTACCATGATGTCATGGCTTACCGTAATATACTACATTTGACGGTGTCTCCAGCCCTACCTGTTTCGGAGCCTTGGACACACAACCGAAGAGACACACTCTACTGTCAGGTATTTGTTATTTCTCTCATAAGTCGTTGCTTAGTTGTTTAGATTCATATCATTCAGTGACACACGATATGTGTGCCGAAACCAAATAATTTTGCGTCCGGGATTGGCGTTAAGTACGGAGAAGTTCTAATCACTATTCCTTAAGATCTGTCTTCTTTCTCTTTTTGCTCAACTAGTAGTTTCACTGTGTACAAACCATCCTGTGCATCGGTCACTACAAATAATATGTGAATATCTGTCACTTGAATTCCCTGAGTTTCACCATCATATATAGATATGGCGTACAACTTACTGAGGTATCTGTTTGTACAGGTGATGCAGTCTACCAAACGATATTCTGACGTTTGACCTATCATTCCTTTATACTTTGTCTTAATCCATCTAATGAGATCACCTGAATGGGATCGATCAGATTGAAATGAAGACATGTACAAAAGTAGTTTCATGTTGTTTAACGATTGTGTAGGCCAGTAAACTTGATTTTGTGGTTATTTTTCTCCAGTAGATGGCATTTTGCTTTCCATTGTAAATATTGGCTCAGTTACCAATCTTCTCGCTGGTTAGTAATCATATGTTTCTCACTGGTTTTCTCAGATTAATCCCATTCGATAAGCCCTTTTGTACACTGGCGACAATGCATTAGCTATCGAGCGGTTGGGAACTTCTAGTTGTACCATGGTAGTTGCTGATGGGTCCATACGTAGACAAAATGGGTTTGGTTTGTGTTAACTAGTGAACACACCGTTGCTTTTACCGTTTTCATGATCAAACGTTCTTTGCTCCACCTCTTGGTTCCACGTCGGTTCAGTTCGTCCGAAACTAGTACGGTATCACCACCACGCGTCTCACTAGCATCACAAACGACGGATATAAATTCCACAACCACCAGTTCACATCATCCAATTTCTGCCGGCTCCAGGCATGCTTCTTTGGAACGTCCAACTTCACCTCCATCTAGTCTCGCGGAATCGGGTACCACTAACTCTCGACGTTTTTCTTCCACTGACAACACCAACGTTAAAAAACATGGCCCACTTCGTCTTTCTGATCAGTCAGACAAGCCGAGTCCACCAAAATCCGTCGCAACACCACAACAGCCATCTTCACCTCCGGAATCCACTTCAGTCGCCAATACAGGCTATCCAAGCATCCATCACTTTTGGCAAGACCCGTTACAAGAACTTGCTCGTCGTACACAAGCCGGCTCGAAACGGAACGCCTTGCTACTGTGGTGCCAGTCTCGAGTGGCAGGCTATCGAGGTGTGGAGGTTACCAATTTTTCCAGCTCATGGAACAATGGACTGGCTCTTTGTGCGCTTCTCCACACCTTCACACCATCGGAAATCGCTTGGAACGATTTGGTCAATGCCAATGGTCTGCCAGTAGATAAACGACGTTGTTTTGAAGTAAGCCTGCTATTTCAGTTAGCTCTGTTTGGGTTTCGCTCAACAGTTGAATCTGGTTGTCACTTTTCTACGTTTTGCACGTCTCGCACCGTTTTATGACGTAAACTGTTCTTTGAAACTTATTCTGCCTAGCGCTTGTTGGCCGATATATCAAAAGGTTCCGAAGTAGCTTGGGCGTATCACTTATCGGCTGATCTTACTGCACTTAGTCACGTGAACTCTCGTCAACACTTCATAATGAATGGTTCCCGTCTGTAGAGTAAAGTGCTGAAGAAAAAATAGACAGACGCATCAAGCAGGCCTGAATTTGCACCCCTGCCCAAGGCTGCACCAGTTCACCAGATAATTGCCATCATGCTTCTGTTCAGTCATTTCGGCCGGTTTGTATTGCGTGCATTTGTTGCACTAAGTCTTTGCAATTCGCACACACGTGAATGGTATATTCCATGTACACCGACTCACTTCTTCCAGTTAACCGTATGACAATCCAAGCATATACCCAATTGCTTTTGACTTGTATTGTGCGAATGTCTACCCAATCCTCGAGTAATTCACCCTAGAATCTCTTTACGCGTACTTTTCTGTTCACATTCCTGAAGCTGAGTTGTGACTCACCTATCCGCTTCTCATATTTCAATCGACCTTCAAATTTTTCAACCGTTGTCGGTCTGTGTGCCAAACTCGACGATGTTTTTGTTTACTCAACTGACCAGGTAACTGGAGATATGGCCGATATTCATCAAGAATCACACAACCTAACCGTAACATTGAAAATATGTTCTATAGGTGATACGTAGATGACATTTTTGCTGTGCTGAATTCGGGCCAGGATCTAACCGATGTTGTGCAGACATTCAACCAAACACAAAGTTCTATCACAATCACATAACTGTTGAACAACAGAAAACAAATAACCCTCTTTATCTATTTTTTGCTCTATGTTGAATGAGAGCTGAAAATTGTCTTGTCCATTTTCGTTTGACCTTGTGTGCCGTTAATATTACAAAGTCACAGAATGATGCGTCATCTTCAGACCAAGTACAACACAATAAACGTAAAAATGGTTATCAACCAAGAACTTCTCGGTCCTGAATACAGTGAATCTAATGTCAGTTGAAGATTGCTGACGTGGTTATGGTGATACCCCGTCACCTATTCGAATGACTACGTGAACGTTCGAACAAAGTTTCTCTGTGCACATATCAAGGATTCACAGCCTGATTCTGGTTGCCTCTGCAGTCAACAAATCCGCGAGCTTAGTCGATCGTTCCAAAAACATCCGTTAGTCACCGGATTTCTGTTTAACATTTCGAATGCCGATGTTGATAGTTATCAAGTGTTTGTTGGTCACGCGTCAATGGTCACCTGTTTGCAGCCAGGAACTACAGATAGCATTCTCGAACTTACCATGGTTTTAGGTCCTATACATGTGTCGCGTTACTCGCTATCAATATGCCCAACATTTTACAGCACTAATGTGATAAGTTTCCGGTTAAAAGTGGTACGAAATACCCGCCTTTTTCTACAGTGTTCAGCATCATCGACAGCAATATACCAGTGACTGACTGCAAGGTGTAGGCGCCTTGTTGTTGTATGTTTGAATATGGACGTAGCTATTTTTAGTAGTCAGGTCCCCTTCCCTTCTTTTTTCTTCTCTCTTCCTATATAGATTTTTTTCCTTCCTGCTTGTGTGGCAGTTAAGCATCATTGTGAACCACTGATGTATTGCTATCTATGATGATGATGATGATGACACAATAACTGCCGAACACCTTTAACAAGAGGGGCAATTCCTAGCTAAGAGGTAAAGGCAATGGAAGGATGGGACTCATTTCTTGTCTGAACTCGAACTTTCGACATAGTGGTGCCTCCATCTTGCAAGCAAACGACCAAGTCACAAGTGGGAGCAAAACTGCCCCTTGAAACACTGAGTTCTCTTTAGCCACGTCATCACGGTAGAAGGAAGTCTTACGATGTGGTATGTTAACGTTCCATGCACTCTCACGAACTTAAACCATACTAGTTATATACAACGAAAAAACAAAGTCAGATAATGACTGAAAATGCGTGAGTTTACGTAAGATGCCAAGTAATCAAGACTGTGGCGAGCCGATGAGTTGTTTGAACCACATACACCGCCGCTGGTTAGTTCCGATCAACATAGTTTCGTTAAAAACTAGTAAGTCGAGGTTTTGATTGTAGAGCAGTGTTGTGAACAGATAAAGTTGGTCGACCTGGTAACCTGTTGTCCTGACATGTCTAGCGATTGATGCCGTAAGTAGTTCATCCATTTAAGATTACTACCTCATCATTTGTTTTAATCATTTCAGGACATGTTCTGCCACTCGCCGAGATTATTAATTAAACGTCAAGTGAACTGATGGACAATTTGAAAGACATTTTACTTGAACGAATTGCTTCTGCGATTATAAAGGAATGGTCCTTTGGTAGTCTGAACTGCGTGCAACCGTGCGGTTGCATACGTAATGATTAAAGCCGATTTCAATTCGTTCGTGATATCGTCCACCGAATGATCTTCGTTGAATTGTAAAATCAATACTTCTTCCTTCTAAGCCGTTTGAATTGGCTTCTTACTCTTGTTCACTTTGTTGCGATTTCCACTGAATTTCTCTGAGGCTACTCAGTTTTTCTCATCATCTCTTATACTACTTACCGTTTATCGGAATTACAAACTGGTCCTATCCTGTGAAACAGAATTTTGACCACGTTTGTGCTCAACTGGAGCAAAAGTGGGAAACTAAACCTATTGGACGTCCCACGTTGCCTTTTGTTGAGCCGTTCAATGTACCGTTCGCACGTCTAGTATTGAGCATATCTAAGAAGATCAGACGGTTGTTCGATCTAACTTCGTGAAAGAAAGATAGATTAGGGTAAATACTGCTAGGATAATTGAAAACAAATCATGGTGATCAATATATTGGAAATTTAAACACTATCAACGTTCCGTTCTGTTAGGGCGCCCACCCTGTGACCGTCCCAGGACGCCTCCGTCGTGAGAAAGAAGAAAAAAACCACTCGACTCAGTCCTAACTAGCGGAACTGTTCAAATCGGTTGAGACTTTTTATACCGCTATGCACATTTGCGATCCTAACTCTTTCTCATGGTGTGGTGGGACTGTGTGTTTATGACGTGCTCTATAAATACTTTGTAATGGTCACCCTAACGGCACCCCGTTTTGTGGCGGAACAAGACTCTATTTTGAACGCGTCCTTTGGCCTGTCTTGGGAGCGAATACAGGAACAGTTGCGGTACTTTTCGGGATCGAGATTTTCGTGTGAATTTTTACCGGGACGAGAACCCGATTTTATCGAGCGCACCACTATACCGAGATCGAACCAGCGTATCGTTTAGGGGGGTTTACAACACGTTCACACAACAAAGCTTTGATAATATTATCTTGTACTTGTCACTCAATCCAAGCTATCCTAAGGATTTACCCATAGCATGACCGTCTGTCTGTTTGTAGGTATGTTCTTCAAAGTAAAATCGAGTGTTTTCGGTGCATAATATAATATCTTCAAGTTATCCAAGTGGACCACTTATATCTCAATTCCAGCTGAAAATGACATCACAAACAAATTCAACTGTTTCACTGTGGTAAACATTTGCAAAACGAATCAACCGAATAAATGCATTACCGGTCCACTCATCGAAACGTGTTGCAAGGTTTCTGGTAATTTAAAAAAGTCTTTCGGGTGATGTGAAAATAAATAATTTGCGGACGTAGACTAAAGTATGCCCTACCTAACGAACAGCTCATTGGTACACAGAATGGTTCATGCATGAAATCGGGCATCATCTCTGTTTTTTGGGACGGCCGTCATTCCGGGTGTTTTCCTACTGATTGGTTTTAGTTGTTTTTAGGGAGTTTTAGATATAGGTCCATGCAAAAGTAACATCTGAAGTTCCTTTGCTTCTCTAACAATATGGTATTTGCTCTAACGTAAACTTTCTTTGGTCTTCCAAAATAGTGTCCTTTTTCCTTATTTAGCCGTCTTTGCTCATGTTGACATCATCGGAACTCTTGTCTAGCTTGGAAAACATCAATTGCTGCTTTTCTCTCAATTAGACATCACTGTCGGCTAATGAATTCTGGTAAAAGTTAATTTAAAATGTTAACCAATTTTGCATGGAACAGTCTCATCAAAAGATGTGGATCACAGGTCCTTCAGTTTATCATGCATACAATTCAGCTTGTGTATTCACTTTGTTAGTTTTCTTTCGCCGCATCTTCAATTTCGGTCTAAGTGAAAGAAAATCCAACTGCATTTGTATGAACTGAGTAGACGAAAGATGGCTCACATGCTTGAAACTATCACTGTTACATACTCACCTCGATTGACGGTTGAGTTGTGATCTCAGTGTTACCAACGCTATCTCAAACTTTCATGCGGCCTACAGTCTATTGAATGCTCCGATATTGGTTGTGTGCAAATTTGTTCCACTCCTCACGAATCACCTCAATATGTGAACATGTTAATCCCACGAGAATTACTTTTTTTTTACTCCTTGGTAAATTTTTCTTTAGATGGTGTCTTAATAAAAGACGTCGGTTGTTGGCTTAATCAACTACATTTCTCATAGAATTCAGTACATATCTGTTCCACTCGAATCTTGCGTCGTAGTTATAGCAGATAGTCCAATGTCGACACAGTTGTGACGATAGGTTAACATAAAAACCGTCTCTACGAAATGCTCTTCATCTAAAAACCGACACCTCATCAGGACGAAATGTATCTGGTTGTACTTTTTCGTAAGTATTTTCGCAAAACGCTTGTTCGAATCCGTAACTTACATGTTATGATAACACCACATGTTTTTATTCGCTGACTTGTCCAATGAATGTTGCCTTTGACAAGTTGCCCAGTAATTCATCCTAAGATCATTCAGGTAACCAGTTACGCTTAACTACCCCGTGATTATAAGCCACTCGCTGAGAGATGTATATACGCATCGGGTCAAACGAATCACGAATTCTTACAACAAACACTGTACACGTGTATGGAATTTAAGCGGTCGGTCACCGAGACTGCCCTCAACGTTTACTGTAACTCGCGTGATCGGCTCACCACACGTAAATAAAATGATCCAGTCCACACAAAATCAGACTGCTGGATCGCAGTCACATTCCACCCCATGTGTATGTGTACTGCATCACAGTCTTCTACTCCGATGAGGCAAAGTAAGATTGAATTAGTCTATCCGAATGAATCGGTTCCAAATAAAGCCTCATTGGGTGCATCACCACATCGGCTCATTCATTACTACCTTCCTGTGTTTATCCGTCGGAAGACAGGCACGTACGAGACGCCTAATTGCGCTATACCTAAGACTGCCAAAAAGTTACTGGGAGTATACAGTTTGTCCGGAAGAAAATGAACTCCATCTTGTTGTCCCCAAAAGTTTTTCGTGCCGGTGCTTATTTTAATTAAACCACTCACGGAACGTTCTTCAACCACCACTCTTTTATATGTGGATCATCCACAAACGCACTGTGTTTTTGTTACTTTTCAACACTTAATCATATCTGGATTCTTTCTCACACGTCTTGTGCCTAACTGTTCACCAAAATTGGTTGGTTTTAACCCCTTTTGGGCACGGAAAATTTCATTTGTTCTCTAATCTTATTGTACATAGACCGCGTGTGGGATGATTCATGCTATGGGCAAACTATAGGTTGGCCTTGTCATTCGGACCGAACATTGCAGATAATCTTGGCAGTTTAGTGTGCACTGTTTTTACTTATGTCCCCTGTTTAGTTTGTGAATTTGTTAAGACCCACTTTGTGCATTTGGTCTTTGTTAACATGTGATCAGTTCAGGAGCTCACAAAAGCCAGCCGGTGCATGGATTGTGCGGACAATCTGTAGTATCTGTAACCGGTCGATAGATTGAGCCTGATTCAATCGCCTACTGTTATATACTCTTCCCTTGTTCGTAGACACGACTGTTGTGGAATAAGTCCCTTGCCCAGACTTGACATCAAACACCCATGTGTCCTTTTTTTGCGCAAATGTCCGGGGCTTTCCTGATATATTTTCAACCATTATTTGAGCTAGGCTCAAGTTTTTTTGTCAGTCGTTATTTTGCTTGCTTGGTTTAATACAACGCTCTTGTTTTTAAGGAATGGAGGGTCGCCTAAACAACATCAGACATTCATCTTACGCTCTAAATTCCTCACCATCTTTACTTATTTTCTTTTACGTTGTGAACCATTGTAGGATGATCGTAAAATTTACAAGATAAGTTAATTTCCTGCACCCTTTTTAATCACAAACAAGTACAGTTTGAGAAGGTGTATCATTAATTGAAGGATCAATGAGAAACTCTCAGTGAGTTTTTAAAGCTCACTTGACCTTAGTCGTTAGGTGATTGTGCTATTGAATAACAGTTTGGAGGTATCCTCTCTTCTCATCCTGCAGAATGTTCTCAGAATTGACTAGTTTGTCTACTACACACTTTCATCACTCAGTGCGTCTATATGTATTGATGTTGTATTTTTATTTAATAAGACAACTTATCGGCAACTTTTTGATATTTACCTGAAAAAAAAGGTTGAAACAATATTTCTTCTTCACTCTCAACCTGATAAATATTTAGGCGTTACGTTGAGCCAAAATATGTGATTTCCACATGTTAACTGTGCTTCATATTTAAGTAAGAAGACTTATGTCTAAGGTCTTTTTCAATCTCGTATAATTTCATCCCCATTTGAAAGTGCATGCGTGGCCCCCTATTGGTTACATTGCCCAGTGATAATTATACTTGGACATCTGACCAAAGATGTTAAAACAGTTTTCTGCCTTCAATACTTTGAACAAAATAATTTATAAAAAAAAACAAATACTGGCATTTCTTATTGTTGTTCGGGCTCTGTAGGAACTAAAGTCAAAAATTGTCCTAGTCCTCAAACCAAGCGAAAGATCTGAAGCAGTAATCATGGATAGGACGAGATACGTGGATAACATGTTATCACTCTTGAGTGATAGACGAAAGTTCACACTCCAAGACAAGGAAAAAAACATTTATCTAACAGATGAAAGAACCTATCATCAGCTAAAACAAGCCTTAAACATAGGTGGACATGCGAATGCTTAAAACCGGGCGGCTGCTTGATGCCTCAACTACACGGTCTTCCTAAGACCCACAATCCATGTGCCACTTCGACAGATATTAGCCCTGTCCAGTTCGCCTCAGCGCAAGCTGGCAGGATGGTTGATCAGCCAGCCATTTAAAAGTTTGACAGATATAAAGTACCTAAGACTCACCGAAGCTTGTGGATAAGTTACACCGAATCAATATCCGGAATGAACATATGTGCTCTATAGATGTACAGTTTTTCTTTACCACTGTCTCCCTGAGAGAAATTATTGACTGCGAGTGAACAGATTGTTGCAGAAAATATTCCTCTTCCCATTCCAACAAAATATCTGGAAATTTTATTTCCACTATGTTTGGGAACCGTCAGTTTCAATTTTCAGATTACATCGTACAGATAAATGGACGCACTGGCGTTGGGTAGTCCATTAGACCCACTTCTCGGTAGTTTTTTCATGGCCATAGTAGAAGGACAACTAACATATTATTTTCACAACTGTCACACTACACACGCTATGTAGATGATACCTTGATCTTTTCCAAAGATCGAGAGCTGTCAGAACAATTCGTCCTACGGTTTAACAGCGTCCATCCCAACTTCACGATAACGTGTAAAGCAGAGGCTAATGAAAGTCTGCCTTACCTGGACATACTCATCTCGCGAAGGATCGACGGCTCATTAAGGCGCAACATTTATAGGAAACCAACGTGGTTTGATCAATATATGCATTTCACCAGTTTCAACCCGTTGAAGTATAAGCGGGGTGTGATGAGAACATTGTTCACCAGACCATGCCACATCTGTACATCCGACTGTGTTGGGCAAGATCTAAAAGTGCTCAGGACGACTCTGGGGAATGATGGGTGCCACAGAAGTTTTATTCAGCGTCACAACCAATGGAGACCCAAAGGCAGCGAGAATGATAAAGTTTCTAATAAATTAGTATGTGTTGAGGGGACATCGCTACTTTGCACACAACCTAAGGAATTCTCTTCGTTGAAACGGACTTACAGTGCCACCGAATTGCAGGTCCTTAATCAGATCCACAGGTTGTCTGTGCCTTCAGTCAAAAGAGATCGACCCATAGGCGCCAAATCACATTGTGTATACCAGTTCTGATGTAACTGCGGATAAGTTACTTAGGCTGAACCGATATATCATTGATCTCAAGAATGAAGGAACTTTAGTGGGTTCATAAACAGGTCTCACAACCGGACACTGTAATCACAGATAATCTTAATCCCCCAATTTCGTCGATCGAACGGCATATCCTATCAATTGACCGCAACGTGGACTTGACCTCAGCTTTCACCATCATAGGATGCCACCACAAACCACGCCTCCTAAAATTTGATGAGGCCGTCGCGATAAACCGGTTCACTCCTGTATTGTGTGTACAAAAACAATTATTTGTGAGTCTGAGGCTGCCATGGACCTAAAGCGCGGTGAATGTTGTTCAGATCACTATTGGATGTTTTTGTTGTTTGATTCTTTGTTCTTTGTCCCCCCCCCCCAATACTGTAAACGTTAACTTGAAAGTTTTCCTTGCTGATGGTTATTTGGTACTGCGTTCGTCTTCTGTTTTGTGCAAAGTTTTTAAACTCGTTTCTAAATCTATAAGGCATTTATCCAACGGTAGCAGTACTCATCATTCTAGTCTGATTAAATTCAGTGTGCTTCAACAGTTTAAGCATGCAAGCTGCTTGCTTCCAAGTTGTTCTTTTGTTATCCCTTACTTGGCACGGTCTCCTACTAATACCGACTTTTTTTCTTACAAAAAATTGACTGTTTAATCAGACGGAACTTTTTTAACTGTTGTGTTTGTCGAAGATGTGATTGTGTTGCTGTTGAATATTCATTTTCTAAGATACACAAAACAAAGCAGTTAGAACACGAAAACTGGTAGATGCAAGCATTTGATATTGACTCGGCAGTACCAAATTTACAATCACATGAAGCGACTTCTAATATCGAACAGTTAGGAGTGGGGTGTCCCTTCAGTCAAAGAATATCAGCCTGTCAGTGCCAGCTCACATTGCATCTACCAGTTTACATGTAACTGCAATGAAAATTACATAGGCAGAACTGAGAGGTGCTTGACCTCCAGAGTGAATGACCATTTGCCTAAATAGGTGATGAACTCTGTATTACGGAAGAACGACAATGTAGTTGAAATATGCAGGCAACCAGCGTCTGCATTCGCAAGACAAGCCCTGACCACTGGTCACGTCATTGATCCAGTCTGTGCACTCAGAATCCTATTACGTCACTTCAGTCCAAGAGTCGTGGTTTTCTGAGACGGTCCCAATCAGTCGACTGAAGCCGACCTTATATGTTCAGAAACAATTCCTCGTAAACTTGACCCGTCCCTGGGCGTAGTGACCTTTCCTAACTCACCGACTAACTATCCATTCCACCTCCTTAACTGTTCGGTATAAAATCCACTTCATGTTATTGTAAACTTGGTACTGACGAGTCAGTAGGAAATGCTTGCATCTACCAGTTTTCGTTTCCCAACTGTTTTGTTCATACACAAAACAGTTTCCTGGTTCTGACTTCACCTGTCATGGCTTTTTCACCGCTTTAATCTTCATGCAGACTAGCCAATGAAGTTATCCTGCTGCTTTCATCTCGTATGGTCATTGGAGTAGGACTTCTAATGCTTATTAAAGTGTCTCTGACAGTTTATCACAGCTCCTATCATGCACTCATAAAAACTTGTCCTTTACTTTACGTCTGCTTTGATTTATCAAACTAATCAACTGGATTAAGGAAACCATACAAAAACACTAGTAACAAATGTTTTTCACCTAGTTTGTTTTTTTCAAACGTTGAATATTTGTCACTAAAATCAGTGCGTGAATTGTACTCATCCCGCAACCTTCGCGTTCTCTCTATATGGATGTTATTCTTTGTTCCCAATTGATTTCTCCGGCCGTAAAGTCCTCTTTTTTTTCTAAGCAGTCACATTTTGTTTTGACCCGTAACTGTAATCGTTTCTTGGTTTGAGTACTTGCATGCTCTACCTGTCCGTTTTACTCTCTAGATCGCTTTCAAAGTTGCAGAAAATGCTGGCATTCCGACGACCCTTCGACTGCAAGATATGCTCACCACAGATCGACCGGATTGGAATGCTGTCATGTCATACGTGACTTCCATATACCGGCGGTTTGAGGTTGCTCCAACACTAGTCAGTCACGCCACTCAGGGCCCCGCCACTATACCTTCCAACACTCCCAATACAGTCACTTGATCTTGCTCCACATCTCACCCAGTCCCGTCCTGTTCTCTTTTTTGCAGTTAAATCACCTTCTTCCAAATGCATCTGCCTTTCGTGTGCCTTGCGTCAGTTTTACTCCTTTCCGAACTCAGGTTCTTGCAATCTCTTCCCGCTTTAGTTGTCTAGTATGTACGTATGTGCATTTGATTCTGTCACCCGTCTCGCTCGCCGTTCTTGTTATTTTTTGGGGATGGCCTGCATTCTCCAATTCTACTTGCTTGTGTGTCTATGTCGGATTCCACGTGTCTGTCCTTGTACATCACAGTCCATTATGTTTGAATTCAGTTCAGTGGAATCATTTGCACACTAACTTCTGGACTGTCGTCGCCAGTCTGATCGGCGGCGGGTTATCGTTCTGTGTAGCACATTGTCTTTCTTTTTGACCTACGTGCTCATTTAGTTCTTTAAGGTAAACGTCCAGCTGTTTACTCACATACGACCTTGAACATTCGATGTAATTGCGTGTGACATTTACAGTAGCACCAAGAATGGATAATAGTACTGCATTCTCGGCGGTCCATGTGAACGACTGCGATACCTGCAGACTACGAAAGACATGCATGTGTTTGGCATCTGTTCGTGGTTGAACAGCATGTGGCTATCATCGCTTGTCCTCTATCTACGTCTCACCTCCCCTAAACTCACACACACATATACTACTGCTTGTGCATTCCAGCATATGTATTTCTGTTAGATGGAGTTGTGATGACCATGGGTCATGTAAGGTCGGAAAACAACTAGCGATCGTATCTTATAGCTGTCATCGTCACCCACTATTTTCTGGGTACGAATTTTGTCACTCTCCGACAGTTTGCATGTATGTATACTTTCTGAGATTATCTCTACTAAGGAAACGTCTGTTACTGATCATTCACATTGGACTCCGAAATCCCATCCTATAGGCCGATACATTAAGTCACTTATTCAGCAAACGTGGCATGTGGTCAGATGATGCAGTTTACGCGCGTCTCATTGGTCAATATAAATTTAATCTGATTGGCTTACCGCCAATCCATCTGCCCAGAGAATGTTTATCTGTTGGTTTGATTTCTATTTGACGAATACCACTCATATTTGATCAATGTTTTTGCATCCACAAGCTCCTCTTGGTTCTGTTCGAAAGGGTTTATTATACCTTTTACAGTAACGCATGCCCCAACGTCGATCCTGTGGTTTAATGTCTTAAGGTGTCTCGGAAGGTTTCTCGATACCTTCAGTTTGCCCCCAAACTAAACAGAGCGCGAACATTGTGCTGGTGTTCCATACCGTATGAGGGCTTACACTAACAGATTTGCTTACGAGTGCCAATGTATGCTCTTGGCAAGAAAAAATGACGAGTGGCTTGTATCGCTCAGCTCTCACGGACGGGATATTTACACAAGGGTGGTTGGCGTCACTCAACGGATATGAAAAGTGCATGACTTTCGTTTCGATTATCTTCGATAACCAACGACCGTCGGGTTAACTTACATGCCCAGTGCGACATCGCCTGACTAAATGCTATGTGTTGAACACGGTATACGATTGCACCAGAATTAAAATCGCAGTCAGTACGAATTTATCCTGATGAGGTCAACGTCTTTATTTTCGTAAGTTGTAATATTGAGTTAATCCAGCTTTGGTGGTGGCTACTGCACGTGCAGTTCGTTATATGACTCTGAAAACTGTTTTATCCGCTGCTACGGCTTAAACATCGATTTCAGATACGACAACATCCATAATCCTTAGTGTTGTCAGTCATTATGATCTTAGTCATTCTATCAGATTGAGATCAGGCGGTCCAAGGTAAACAGCTGTTATACAATTTGGGTGCTCGTATTGGTTTGCTCCAGTTGGCCGAGGCTATCATTTAATTCTGGCCAGGCGATTCTTGTAGTTCGAACCCTTGATTGTGTGGTCGTGAATGTCCAACTCCATTTTTCCGCTTGTTGGCAGTAACAACCCTTATACGAATTGAATTAATGTTACCTCGGAATGTTACGTTCATGTCGTCATTGAATCGGTCGTGCAAGAATTTTCTTAAACATACTTTCCCGTTCAAATTCCTGATGTGGAAACCAATCACCGGTCCACTTGTCTTTGTCTCTGTCAGTCAGAATACCAACCTTCATGAAATTGCTCTAAAACAGTCGAACTAGCGGAGGTCATGTGCACTATTGAATAAGCATTGGTAACTGGATAGATGTCGTGTTATTGGCTTGACCAATAACAAACGACAGCAACGAATTTCTTCATTCATTCTGAGTGAATGGATGTTCAACTGATATACGTGCTTACAAGCATAGGAAGACTCAGCAGAAACAGCATACGTCATTTCTTCCAGTGACATGTACGTCCTGTGTGCTGCAAACCAGTCTGTCCGTATATTCCACCGAGGACGTATATAGTTTTCTCGACGGATAGTTAAATCCAGGCTTTTGAACGTGTTAGGTACATTCTTTCCTTAATCAGCCACCTGATTCACAATCAGTTTCATGCACCTATCAAACCCCTAAGCGATATCGTCACGCTCACATTGGATACAAACACAACCGTGCATCGACTGGCATGTGCGCGTCATGCCTGTGTACGTAAGCAGTGCTGGGTTAGCACTGCCTGTCCAGCCTTGTATTTTCCCTTTTTTGGCAAATCCTTCCAGTATATTAAACGGCGAATGGTTGCCCGAATCATTTGGTTTGGTTTGTGGCTGCTAGGAATGACTGGTATGTACATATTGTGTGGCAGTTAAGCATTAGTGAGGACCACTGGTGTATTGCTGTTTATGGTGGTGATGATGATGTCTTTTGATAACCACTTTCGGCTGAATTTACTCAGCGATTTGTTTGTGCTTTACACCTAACAACTTGTGATGACCCGTTATTGCATATGTCATAGTCAATCTTATGAATTGCCGCGCATGTACGCCCTCGATTAACCCACTGAGTGAAATTAGGAGTCCTGATTATTATTTGCTACTTCCTCGTCGTACAGATTCTTGTGCGGACACAACAATTGGTATAAAACCGAACATCACCTACATTTGATTGCAGCCTTCCCATTCAATTAGACTTTCATAGCACCATGTTTCGGAAATGAGTACTAGACTCGGGTTTCGCTATTGTTAGAGTCTATCAGTAGTGCATATCCTAATCACGGCTACTATGCTTTCGTGCGAAGGCTTTGCTCAACTGTCCCGACCTATACTGCTACCTTGGCGAGGTGATCGGGCTTGTGTATTGTTTGGATCCGGCGGGCTATGCTGACTAGGACTCCGGTCCTTCCAGGTGCAACCTTGTCAGACAGGCCAAAGGGGAGCAGTCAGACGAAAAGCAGTTACATTCATAGGATTGTATGTCGCGCTACTGACCGCGTAGGAGTGCTTAGGTAGTGAGGCACGATCCTGTGGGCATACAGCAGAACTATTTTCATAGTTCCGGCACTGCTGTCTTCCGTATCGGGAAGAAGGGGGTTAGAAAAGGTACCCTCAAACAAAGAGCACTCCGATCGTGCAGCGGTTGACCGTGACCGCCGGCGTATTATCCAATACGGTCGAAGAACATATGTTATCTCTCAAAAGCCTGATGTAGCTTCGAGTACATCCACTGCGC
>JTDE01014737.1:0-26868 GCA_014338405.1 Paragonimus skrjabini miyazakii | reverse complement strand
CGTGTTTAATGAATTGAGTTCACTTACTTTCAATTGCTCAGTTCTCGTGATACATGCTGTCAATCACGCTTTAACGTGGCTAGGAGGAAAACGGTGTTGGCGGTTAGCTCTTTCGCTTTAGAGCACAACCATGACCTAACTGCATTGCTGTACGAGGCACACTCAACAAATCACCGGCTCACTGCAAGTGAAGTGAGCGATTCTAGGCATTTGTTCGAGTACAATACTCCAACTACGGAATTAAAGCAGTATGCTGCGGTTGTCCGTGGCAAGTATCTAACGACGATGGATATTTGCAACATCCGTCATCGTTTAAAACCTCCGACACTAAGTAAGTTGGTTTGTATACATTGATGTTGCAGAAAACTCAACCCCAATTCCCGATCACGTAGAGGAAAATGGCGTGTTGTGTGTTCTCAAAGACGATGGTAATAGATACACTCACATATGCTTCGCGCGGAAGGAGCAAGTACAGTTGTTCAGACGTCTTCGCGATATGGTCAACGTCGATGCCACACATGGAACCAAACACCACAAGTGTGTTCTATATCATTTTTACGTATACGTTTGTAGCTTGAAGCTATATCAATTTCTTGCCACAGACGGAATGGGCCATGGAAGACCCGTGATGTATAGTTAGGTTCGGAGTGAAAAGTACGCTTCCCTCCGTCGCTTGTTTGAGTTATTTCGTGATGTGATGGGTGATCACATACCTGTTAGGACGTTTGTGATGGACAAAATGGCGGCGCAAGTGCAAGCAGAGTGAGTCGTGTTTGAGTGCGACATAATGCTGTTATTTCCATGTTCGAGATGCTGTGAGGAAACACGTAAGTTGGTGTCGTTAACCCTGTAATCTCCATTTAGACCACCTAATTTAGAAGCCGCTGTTTGTTTCATCGTAAGGCAACTATGGATAACTTAGAAGAGTGAGTGAAAAATTCGGTCCATTTACGTTTCAGGTTCAACCAAGATATTGCGTTAATCAGACGCACGGACCGGAAGTTTTTGAACTACCTAATGTGCAATTGGCTTCGTATAAAGCCTAAGTGGTCCATCCATGGACAATCAGACGTTGTTCACTTCGGAAACCGAACAAACAACCGTCTGGAGAATGCCAATGGTCGAATTAAGAAGCACACTCATCCATGGGACCACTTAGCCACGGCCATCGGTAAAAGTTGGTCCCACAGCGACTGGCTAATTCGGGAGTTTGAGATGCAGTGCACCTAGGGTTGTGACCGCCGTGAGGTGGTTAGCGTCGATGTGTAAGCCAATGATATACTGTCTCGGCTGACGACGTTCGCCGGTCAATTTGTCTTGAAGCATCTCGGGAATCGTGCTCCCCTACTGCATGTTGAATAACAAGACGAGTTCAAGATAACCGCAGGTTATGTAAAATCAATTGTTAGTTTCGAGTGAGACACGAGGGTGCATAGTACACTGTGGACATCATTGATGGCATGTGTGACTGCAATTTCTACCGGCACATGTAGTTACCGTGCACTCACATGTTGTCCGTCTTCAAAAAGGATTTCTATCCATACAGTGAGTTGCTGTTAACGAAAGCCACATTTTTTTAGGCCGCTTCCCAATCCATCGACGGTGGCTTACTGAGTACAATTTGCCTAAAAGCAGCATGTTTCACCGAGAGGCAACTGTCGCTGTTAACAATCCATTTCAACCGGATTATAAAATGCTGCATCAGGTGTTGGTGAAGCTGCAGGATGTAAATCCCGGGACTGGCAGCCGTATTTTCAAGGCTATTATAGCTTTCATGCACCAGTCCATCGCGAAAGCTAAGACGGCCTTACCACAGACTGACTTTCCTCTTGTTCCATCGTGCAGTACGAAGCAGCCAAGATGGGAGAAGAATGTTAACATGGGGGTGCCCCGTGGATATTGTGGGGATCCTTTTAAAATGAATGGTTACCGATGTGACAGCGACTGACTAATGTTTCACTCAGAATGTATAAACAATACTGACTTATCTCACTGCCCTTTCTGCAATGGACAGCTGCAACCCCCCTCACCAGGTACGTTGTTATTTCATGAACTATGTGGTTTTAGTTGCATACACCTCAAACATTCCATTGCCTCCGATGTTTGAAGCGAAAGAGAGACGCCGTCCATCACCCGTAACTACTGATAACCCAGTGACGTCGGACGATGAGTTCCGTGTCGTACATCTGCGCGAACGAGTCCAAGTGAAAGTAATACCAAGTGATGTCACGGACGTCATTGGTTCTAGTAAGCTAGGCCACGCCTTTGACGCTACCGAACGCTCACTTTTAGAAATGGACACACAGCACGAAGAGGACTTCTACTGAAGCAGAACGGGAAGGAACAAGGTTGCAGAAAACCACTTTGAATGATGCACATAATTATGTACTTTTAATAAATGAATTCCAACACTTCCATTTTATTTTCATTGTGACTATAGGGTGCACGTAGGCTGACTGTCGAGCACATAGGTCAATGCGTCCAACCATAGGTCGTGGCGCTGCGACAATAGGGTGCAGGTAAGCTGATTGTCGAGCATAAATGTCAGTGCGTTTAATTATAGACCTGTGAGGTTCATCATGCTATGTGGTGCATAATACTTCATAATTTCACCCAATTCTTGGCTACCGTATTGCCACACCAGCATACGCCCGATAACAGTGAGCAGTAATTATGGTAATCAGACCACAAAGAATAAAGCTCACATTTTGCTAGAAAATCACCTACTGCGGTGTCGCTAACTACCTGGTGTTCCCAGTTCCACACGGTCTTGGTTATACAACCTCACATGTAAGTCAACAGTCATGAACAGTTTAATGGATTACAGAATGCACAATTCACAGAAAAATATTTTGAAACTTATATTGTGCACGTTCTTCATTCTTTTGTTGCTAAAACTCTTTAAATTAACAGTCTAAATTTCAGCCACCTCCCCAAAGCATTTTATCTTCGAAATATCGGAATTCCTTAACGTCCCTGATAAAAATGTCTAGCACAGTAAAACAAAATTTCTCCCGACAGCAAAATAAGCACATTTAATGTTTTATGATGTACTCCGTCAATTAACATTCAGAATATATCAAAACTCAGATGTTAACGGTCTACCCAAGAGAGTATTTACTCCCTGCGGATAGTTACAGCTGCACTATACCGCCATTTTGTTTTGCTACATAGGCCCCGATAGTGGACTCGCAGCTGTAGAGTGGGGATAGGCTGATGTGGACGTTGTTGCCGTCTACTGGCTGGTGCGTGGCATGAATCTGAATGTAGGTGCGTTGACCGGCAGATAACCTGTTTTTGCAAAAGCTTTGGGAACTTGTAGGCTTTCAGCGATTTGTTCACGGGCTCGAGGTTGGAGGCTCAAATTACCGGGATCCAGTCAATTATTCCGTCCGGATCTCACCGGTTTTCTGTTGACCTGAAAATCGGTCATTGAAAAAAGTTGTAGCATAGCTCTTCAGAGTCACAGAGAATACCGAGAACACAGTGAAATACTGATCTAACAGAACACAGTGAAATACTGATCTGACAATTTCTTAACACTTTGAAACGGTCTCTAGAGAAGCAGCTAACAACATCTAGCGGAAGGTCATTCCAGTGGTTGAAAACCTTGTAAGAGAACTGTTGCCGGAGAGGAAGCTTATAGAACTTCTTGTCCTGACCCCTCCGACTGTTATCGACTACTGGGGTAAAGAATTGCGGCACGAGTCCTGCACTCAGGAAAAGGTGTTTGAGAATTAAGCCGTTTCGTAGTCTGTGGGACTCAAGTGGATAAAGATCAGGGATTTCATGACAGGACTGGTAGTAGAAATTCCGCATGCCAGTGACTATTGTGGTGGCTATTCGCCGGACAGGCCCAATTGCGAATATGTCCTTCTCCAAGCCAGTTTATACGACTCGATTGCCACACTCAACCAGCAATCTTATATCAACCCCGTGGTGCGATTGAAAGCATGCCAGTGTATGCAGAGAAAGGCTATTTTTATCATCCCAAGAGTCCCAACTTTTTTTAAGGGGGCCGCCTGGTAGTGATAAGAAAAGGATGAACCGGTCAACAGCCAAATCCTTAGGTCTTTTTTAGGGCCACCGTTCGCGACATCGAATGCACTTCATGCACCATGTATCATGAATAGGTTCCTCCAAACGACCTCAGCGGATTGTTTCGATCCTACTTTCCGGGGCGTTTTGTTGTTTCCGTTGATTTAACGGTAGACTGGTGAGAGTTACGCTCGGAGAAGTTGTGTAACTTGCGCACAGTACTACCGGAATTCAGAATTCACTCACTTTAAAAAATACACGCAAACCTCCGAGGAGGCCACCAATCCGAAACATCAACATCTAACCACATTTTAAATGAACACCAACAGCACTTCCGACCGATTACGTCCATTTCTACAGCCGATGGCTACTACCCATATACTCCCTTTCTCTTTCTTTTAGGTCTTTGAACGCGCGCGTTGGCGGCGTTCTTGCACCGGGCTGGGGAAGACGATCAACTGGAGTCCGGGGTCAGCCGTCAGTGAACGTGCAATCACTTCTGACCGGCGGTTTATTTTTGGGCCGTGGATCTCCCTATTTATACGGACAGGGACGCTATGTGAATGGAAGTTCCTTCGGTATTTGTGCTGTACCAAACCACATTTCTCGCTGACTTGTGGCTTTACTCAGTTGTGACGTATAATTTTTTGTGCTTCGATCGCGGACTTTTGGTGCCGTGTGCCTTTATAGTGATCACAGTTCATAATTGCGTTTAGAAATTTGTTTTTGTACAATTTGTATATACTATTTTGTTAACATCATCTATACACCTGTTTGAAACCGTCATCATCATTTTTGAATTTGATCTTGAAAAATAATAAAAAGGGAGTTACTGCGCACCGCCTCTGTCTTCTTCACTTGCGAGGAGCTTTGAGCTGGTGAAGCAATTGCACGACGAAACATTCCGGCTCCGCTTGTCGGTTGATCTGTCGATGCTCAACTTTCGTCATCTCACGTCACGTGTGCAGCCACCTACCAAACATCTACCGAACCTGCTCCCTGGCACTGTCTTTCTCTCGTGTAGTAGCCTATTAAATTCAGAGGACCGTGGTTTATCAGTGAGTCGTTGCTATTTTACTGATACGTCTTTTGTCTTATTTGTACGCTTACCTTCCGCACCCATCCGTTGCCTTTACGGTTATTCTTTGGTGCCACCATATTCTCGGTCGTTTTTATCATTTGATTGGTTAGGTCACAACTACCGTCATCTGTGACTGACTCTTTGGAATATTACAATTGATGAAGGTTATTTCGGAATGTGAGCTTATTTAGCGACTTGCGGGTGTTTTTTTAAAGCTGCGGCCTGACTGAATACGAAACATGGAATGTTTGCCGACCCTGTGAGTGTATGTTGGGCGCAAGAAGGGTTGCTGTTGCAGAGTGCGATCCACTGCTGATAAGTACGGTGGGGGTGGGTTCACGAGAAGAGATGTTTGCTCATGTATATTTGTTGAATGAGACTGATTTTGGGATAGACCCGCGTACTTAGTGAACGTTGGTTTCCCTCGGTACATAAAATTAAGTGTTTAAATGCTTGCTTAAGACGTTCTGCCCGATTGCTATCGGTCTTTTTATGATTGTATTACGCGGAAGTGCTGATAAATAACACACAGTCACCCTGGTAGTTGATGTTTCGTTGTGAATGATTTTTTTCTGGATAGTCTAACGGTGCATTGAAAGACTCTTCATCAGGTTTCTGATGTATTCTTGGAAGTTGAGTTATGATAGAGGGAGCTCTTGCCTGAATACCATTTTCCAAGCGAGGGAGTGTTGCAGGGAGCGGAAGGGTACTTCTTGTAATGTTTTTCCTTCGGTTGGCAGTGGTCCGCTCATCGTAACTTGGAATGCTTTCCGTCCTCCCTCTTCTGTTGTAACTTACTGTTGTGCTATTGGATTAGCACCAAATTTAAATGAAAGTTTGCAGGACGAGGTGTCTGTTGCCGATTGGTCGCACAGAATGTTTGCTTCATAATCGAGGATCTGGGGTGGTGAGAGTTTGCCTCATGTTAATGGTTGGTCCTGTAATAACAGCACACGTAATATAGCTGTGCTGCTGGCAAATGACACTTCGGAACGCCGGTAATTGTAGTACTATCGTTAGAATGCAAGTGCACTGTTGACGCTTATTGCTGAACAAACGTATCAGGTTGGTTATGGAAATGTCGATGAATACCCGGTGTCATAGAGGCTTGCGGTTGTGAAAAGTAAATACGAGATGGCAGAAGACAGACGGAAAGCTCTTGAAATGTATGGTGTCAGTGTATCCGCAACACTCATCCGGCGGATTTGCTCCATTGCGTTCAGCCGTACTGCTGGTACCACCTGATCACGTACGCCGAATTGCCACCCGTTGTCTTGATGATAGAGCCTTCGACTACAACATTTCAGCGCAAATTCTATGGACATTGACAACTATGGAAAAAGTGAACTTCAAGAAGCACTGAAGTCTCTGAGGTCCAGCACGTCGTTGACGCCAGCGGGTATTCTTGCGATCGTGTACGAAACTTTCTACTTTTAAACTGTAGGACTGTCACTTCAGATGTATGCGAACTAGAGTTACTTCTTCTCGTCGGATCCACTGCATGGGGGCCAATTCCTGAGTAAAACAGTTTCTTGTTAAAGGGCTTTTAGGGAACGTCGCTTCGGTTGGAGGCGTAAGGTCAGGCAACATCGTCTATCCTGCCAGTGTCACCCACTTGTTTCCAGGGCTGCATGTGCTGGCTACGTCATTAATACTTTTACCTAGGAGAAATGTTGTATTTCGGAATTGACAAAGCAACGTTTGAGTGCTGTCGTGCTTCATATACATTAATTGTGTGGGTTTCTCTCCCTGGCTGCCGGCCCTCTGTTAGCCGGAGTGGTAGCTGAATCAGTATCTATAGTACTGGATGTCCTGTAGGTAACGTGACAAGGCGCCGCTCACTTTTACTTACAGTGAGACAGCGGTAACGAATGGTATATGAACCTTCCATCCTATGCTACACTATGGACCTGCGGCAGCAGTTCAGTTTGCCATGTGTCCCTCTCTAGATTACGGTAGTACCAAAGTGCCGTCCGTCTGTGGATGGCAAAATTTCTTGCTGGCTTACAAGCTATCGATGGCCACGATACGTCGAACCTACCTAAACCAAACGCCCACTGCCACCACGTCAGTAACGGCGTAACGTAGTTAAGCTCCTCGCGTTCGCGCATCTGATTCTGCTTCACCAAGTGCACCCCGATCTTCTTCACTGTAAAGAGCAGGGATGCGTAATGATGACAAGGGTAGAATTCGTAATTATGGGATAAATCAAGGTCAGCCTCTTATGCGCCAGAGCCCTGTCAGCCCATCCGAGAGATGGTTGCCACCGCTGCATTGCTTGGTGGAGGGTTGGGTTTTGCAAAATTTTTGCTTGTCCTGCAACACAACAGGTGGAAGTGATGGGTGCGACCAAGCAAAATTGACGGAGAAAACGAAGTAAACGCATAAGGTGGTTTGAAATGCATGGCGTGAACAAGGCAATGCAAACAAGCAATGTATGTATGGATCACACGGTGAACGCTTAATTGAAAGCAAGTAGTGCAATCGGTCAAGCTGAAAACGCGAGACTGGCCTACAATACAAGCACTTGAAAGTGTTAGTGTCATTGTGGCGTCCCGCAAATTGCTGATATCACCAGCCCCAACAGCTGTCACACAGGACATAAATGGTTGCGTCCTGGTTCTCCAAGCCCTGCTCGTCGCACTCTAAACAATGTCGGTCATCTACTGGAGGAGAGTGCTTTCGATGGAAGCCACGCCTACTTTTTTGTAATATACTTGGATGACGAGTTGTTACGAATATGGCGTAGTGTGGCGTTGCTTTCGAACTCTACAGCATCCATCAATGCTGGCAGCTCCACAAATCCAACTGTAGGAGACGTCTTCAGTATGTATTGTTTTCTGCGTGCCAATTTACAAGGTGACGTCGATGGCCGGTACACCTGAGGTGCCATAATTTTTGCGTTGAAACCGAGGAATCAGAGATAATTATGGATCCTATGAACACCTTCCTCCGATGCAGCTATCTCCACAAACTGTTCCATTGCTCCCAGGGTTCGTTAGTACCTGTCAACTGATAACCTTATAAGGGTTCCAGTAAGGCTTCTAGTCTCCATCAGATATTTACGTGTTTTTCATCTTCATCTTAATAAAACATCCCGAACGCGGTGCATCCATCGTGAAGCTTTGAGAATAGTTCGGTAGTAACCACCTACTATTTTGCAATGAATCACTCGCTTTGATTAGGTCATCACGGCGGCATCAAACAGGGTGCCTCCATGGCAGTTCCAAACTACTGAACGAACACGTACAGGGTCCGTGATCCTGAACATTGACGACGTGTTTATCAAAGAAGCTTGCCTTCCCCGATTCCATGTTTGATACGCAAACAGTCTTCTTCCAACTGCAGCTAGCTATCTTGCGCGCATAAGGAGTTAGGTGTTCGAATGTGAAATGCGCAATCGAAACTAGAGAACGTTCCTAGATTGAACCTGAATTGAGTAATAAAACGTGTTGTTGAGTTGTTAGGCAATTACCAACACGTCGATTTTTGTGGCAGTATTCATATGCATAATTTTACACATCCATATGCACATATTTAGATATGTGAACTTAGACAAACTTATACCTATTGATTGACCATATATAACTTCAACTTAATAGGTATATATATGGTGTATATATATATGAAGGTCTTTTTCAATTTAATACTCGTCCGTACACATGAGCTAATAATTATCCAAAAGTCTGTGAATCCGCGAATGTACCTCCGGAGTCTGTGCCGGTGGACTGTGAACAAACAATGTTTTGCTTTATATATTTTCCCGCAAAACTATTTGTGCCGTTACATCTTTGCATGATGAAACTTTCCTTCGATTGGAATTCCAGGATTATTTGTTTGAAAAGAAACCAATTCACTGAAACGCCACCACATTCGGAAATACAATAAAGTTGTAGGATCAAGCTAACCGAAGACGATCGGTTGGGACTAACGCAACGAGCAGACGAGGAGTATATTGTCGACAAGTGAAACCGACGTGAGGGCGAGCAAACAACATGACGAAATGATACACCGGAACGGCAAGCGAGCGTGCAGCATCAGTCGTATGTTAAAGTGTGCGGGGTGCTTTTCGATATCCCGACTGGTTCAAACTGACGTTCAGGCGCATACAAAGGTTCGGAAAAGAGGAAAAAAGGCAATCCTAATTCTAACGTTGCCAGCAATAAACAAATAGGGTCGCCACAGTGCTCCACCTTAGTGGACAGCCAGACAGTCGATTTCCCCGATGTAGCAGTGTTTCAGTGGAGCGGAACCGGCGGCACGAGTAGCTCCTGTCTATGGTCGGTGGAATGGAGAGGGATAGCGATTAAAAAGGTTGGGGAACATGGCCTGGAAGGTTAATGAGTGTGCGTAAGCAAGTGGACTTGAAACAGAATATTTGTGGCCGACCAACTAAGACAGTGGACGTGGTCGCGCCAATCGCAGACGTTCCTCAGTCTTTCAGGTTCTTCAGCCTCCTCTTGCCACGTGCTGCCTCAGCGTCCCACGCACGTTATTGGTAAAATCGAAGTATCACGTTGCTGTTTCCATCGGGTCCAAATTATAAAGCATTTTCAAAATTAACCTTTTGTTGACAGATTCCGGCTTAATTAAAACCATCTAAAATTGACTGGGTAAGAAAGCGCAGCAAAAAACTAGATATGACGAACGATCACATGATCTGCAAACAATACTCGGTTCGGCAACTCTCGACTACGTCTGTCCTGAGGATTGGCTCTATCAGTGCTGGTGGGGTTGTGACTGTAGCTGGATCTGTACAAACGTTAGGTGAAGTAATAACCGTAGAGGATGTTGTCGGTCGCTAATCAGTTTCCACGTCGGGTACCTCTACAACTGCTGGCTTCTGTCCGTCGATAGAGATAACCTCGCGTTTTTCCTTGCACTCTAACAAGATTGTCTTATCATAGTGCGTGGGTACGCGGACCGGCGCATGCAGAGATCATCAATGAATAGTGGTACGGACAAAAACGTCAGAACAAGCTGACCGACGAGGATCTACGTGTGCTTTCGTCCTGTGTTCTTTTAGAGGGGTCGGTTGGAGTAGTCCCATGTGTTGCACCAACCGCTCCCCGTGATCCGTGAAGTTATAGGTCCTGTTTCGCGTGGTACAGCCATCTCTTCAACTGAACGCAAGGAGCACCCGTTAACTAACTGGTCGTGGTGGTACGTAGATCGGTTTTCAGCGTGTTGCGTATACTTCACAAGATTAAATCCACAAAAGGTTATTGCTGGCAGATGGGGAACTTCTCAATTGATGATGAAAACGTTGAACTAAACCGTTGGCTGCTGGGTGGCCAGCAGTTATGCGAGTTCGACTACATCTTAGTGCATTAAGAAGTGACGCGATGACTAAGTCAAAGTGTGGCCCGCGGTCAGTAGTCATCATATTGGGGCAGCTGTACTCAGCAATCCAATGTTCCAAGAATGCTCGTGCGACGGTTCCTGATGGGCAGTTTGGAAGTGGTATTGCTTCTGGTCATCGCGTAAATCTGCCTACACATGTCAAGGCATATGTACACCCATTGGAGGGTGGCCAGGGTCCGACCAGGTCAACACGCACGTGTTAGAATCGCTCATCAGCGGATGCAAACTCCCAGTACGGCATGCGTGTGATGGTGACTTCTGGACCGTTGGAAGTGCATCCAAGATATGGACTAGGTGTGAACGTCGCGATTAGCAATGCAACACACAACACGCACGGCGACCATCTTGACTGTTGACCGTATACCTGAATGAGGCATATTGTGTAACGTGCCAAAAATTTGGCGGCGGGAAGCCAAATAAATAACCGGGTGGGGAATAACTCGTGACTTATCACAAATAATCGACCTTCCGGCTGAGTTCATGGGGGCGCGTTCTAGCTTAAACGTAGTGGACTGACGGAGTCGTTCAATCTCCGGACCATTGTTTTTTACCGCAACAATCGCTACCAAATCGACCAAAGATATTTGCCACGATTGTAGTAGCGTTGATACGTCAGACAGCATTTGCGACTGGGTTCGGAACGCATGAAATGTGACGGATACCGGTTGACATTATTTGGGTGGGGTCTCTCTGGGGAGCGCCTGTTGGTTGTCTTGTGTGCAGCGTACGTTATCGGCATTTGGTTGATAAAAACAAAAAACTTCTGCTTTCAAGAACGCGGAGATTAGCGGATACCAAGATATACTGCCAACAGTTCCCGTGCGAAAGCACTAAATTGCGACTAGGTTTGTTACAAACGCTTACAGAAAAAGTCTAATGAGCACCAGTTATCACCGAGCTGCTGCTGTAGGACGGCCCTCACAGCTAAGTCTGGTGCATCCAATGTTAGCACCAAAGGAGCGGACGTATGATGCCGGGACAGTGATGCCATTTTGAAAGTAGCTGTTTTCAACTTAGTGGAAGCCTTTCGTGCGACAGCTGTGAATAAAAGTGGGTTCACTTTATTGTCGAGCATGTCTGTGAGCGGCTGCATTAGATGGGGCGCATGTAGGAAAGAACCGGCAGTAAAAGATTATCGAGCCCTCAAAACTAAGAAGTTGTTTGAACGATGTTGGCTCCGGGTGGTCCAGCATTACGTGCACTTTGTCGGGGAGAGGTCCAATCTTGACCGTGGATACATTGTGACCTGAGAAACCTATTCGGGGCATCCGACACGAGCACTTAGTCGGGTTTACAGTCATCTCACAGCGTAACAAACGGGCGAACAATGAACGCGGTTGTGCGCAATGTTTTCCTTGCGATCAGCTAGCAACCATGAAAATATATACGTACGAATGAACATCAACTATTCCACAACACACGTCGTAAATAAATCGTTGAAAACTCTTAATAGTGTCGCTAAGACCAAACGGCATGGGTAAAAATGCAAAAATTTCGAACGATCTAATGGCCGTTGCCCTCAAAATGTCTTCAGGAACAATATGAATCCGGTTGCAAGCGCGCAGTAGGTCGATTTTCCGGAATATTTGCTTTTCTGATGGGTTTGTCGTTCAGTCTTCAATATGAAGAGCCGGATGTCTATCGCGAGTGGTTGCGTTGTTCAATACCCGGTATTCGTCTTATGGGTGCCTGTCGTTATAAGTGTTTTAGGCACCATGTGCAACGGAAAAAGCCATGGACTATTAGACGGACGGATAGCGCCGAGTTGAAGCTTGTGCCCAAATTAGACTCCGGCAACTTTGAGCTTATCGAGGGCGAAGCAATGTGGACGGCTGCGAACTGGCAGACCTCGTGTGACGGCGTAGTGCGCGACATTGGCCATCGCCGCCGTTAGTTCGTTGGCGGGTCGGATCAACTGAGGGAATTTAGACACGAGCTTCCCATAATGCTCGCAAATTACAAGGTCGGATAGCACTGGACTGATCATAGGCGTTTATGACGGTTAACCCCGAACATCGAGTTTTGTCCGGGTATCAGTTGGACGCGATCGACGTGCATCGACTGGCGAATTAGAATGTCGCAGTAAACTGATGACGATAATCGGGAAAAGGATATCAGCTACAAGATAAACCAGGAAAAAATAACGTCGAAGACCAGAGTCAAAATTCAAAAGTCGACGGTCGGAGGCTCTAATGGGCGTGGCGTTTACGGATCCGAATGCAGTGCCAGACTCTACTCGCTATTCCGTTGCAGAGTTTACCTGATCTTTTCTCTTGTATGGATTAAAAATCTATCTTGGATGCACAATCATTCGGAAGGAAAAAGCGACCGTTATTTGACTGGTCAATGGCTGTCGTTGCTGTAGTGCGCCGGTCCGCTACTTTGAACGTTTGTTACCACGATGGTTGCGTGATGACTGACGCCGTCTAGAGTTTACACCGTAGGCCTTATGGCACCGGCAGAGACCATTTGTTGGATCTGCTGAAGTTCATCTGGTACGTTTGGTGTCTTTTTTCTGGTATGATGCGGAACGGTGAATCCGTAGGGTTCTGTTTGGTTTGGATGTAGAAAGTCTATCCTCACTCTGCTTTTATTTTTTGCTGTATGCAGTGGACAATTGTAGTGGACAGGTGGGTACATGCTAGACCGTCGTCCACTAACAAGTTAATACGCCTTTCCTGAAGAGTAATCGGAACGTAGTCCCAACAGGCATTGCACTTGAGAACGCAGCGGGGTTTGAAAACAAACCGTATGTTTCCAGCAGTGTTTGGAAATATGATTAGTAGTTAGCTCTAGCCTAGTTTGGGGACAACGGCAGCAACCAAGAGGAGAAAGAAAAGTAGCGCGAAGTGGGTCACGGCCCACTCGGTGGCACTCAAAAGCGCGCCAAGCGAAAAGTGCGTGGAACATTCCGAGTGCGTTAAACAACGCTTGAAAAGGTTCGGATTAAACCACCTTGAATATCCACACGACAATACTGTTTGAATTTTCTTCACCCACCTTGGTTGCTTGTTGCTCGAGGATATGATGATCGGAAAGCCAGACAAAGGTGAGCTATCTTTTACACGTTCAGCTGTTTCACTGGTGAAAGCAATGACGCTGTTGAAAGATCTCACAGCCGTGCGGTTGCTGCATTCATGTGCTTTTGCTAGTAAATGGTGTAACGCTTTATACTATCGATTGAAGTTCGCTGCAACGAGCGGCTGAGGTGTCGGGCCAACTAACCGACGAATTGGCAGGTTCTACTCTGTCAACCATCGATCATGAGTGGGGAAACGGCCTTCTTGAACGAAAATTAACACCACCAAAGTGCTCATTGCATGGGAAGGAATGCTTCCGATGTACTGACCGAATATGGATGCAAGGAAGCCACGTTCAGCGGCAAAACTACACCTGCAGATCACTTGAAAGCTATCTGCAACGAAAGATTTGCCATCATGTTTTACCCGCAGCTGCATTGTTCAAGGTGATCAACGTACAAGGGTTCACTCTTAATTCAGCAAATGTTCCAAAATGCAACCGGGGATTCGTGCGTTCAGATGCTTTTGGACTTGATGACTGGTAAATGTGACCACTCTGGAAAGAATGTTCTTCATGTACAAGTTAACATCCACAACTTCACCACGATCGTATCGGTAAGTCGCTTGCGTTTCGAATTCCCTCATGGAGCACTAGCTGTGGATTCATACTTTTTGATTAGCAATAGCAAAGACGTCCCCGGGGTGCGTTCCTTTCTTCAGTCCTCCGCTAAGATCCTCAGGGCGATTAGTTGTGCGGTTTCCGATGTCGACAACATTACTTTGTGGATGAATAACCCATTTCGGCTTGATGTAAAGCCAAGTGGACAACAATCAGTTCGTGAACCTTTTATCTCTCCCGCCGATTCTACGTAAATCACGGTTGAACCTGTAACGTAGATTGTGTAACCACGCAACTTACTCTTGTCCATTGTTGGCTGTGACCATTCGGTGAAAGAGATGCCGGCGGAAAAATGAATTTGTCTAATAATGATCTTGACAAAGAAATTTCATTGACTCACATGCTTTCGTACGGCGTCACATACGTGAAAGTAACACAACAGGACCACGCAGCCGAGCACCACACGGACTGCCCTCATCTGCGTGGCTATCTTGTCCATCACAAACGTCTTCACTGGTATGTGCTCACACATCAAATCTCAAAAAATTTCGAACAGCGTACGTGGTGAGGCATAAATCTCATTACGCGTGTACCCGTACCCTACCGGTCGGCCGTGTCCCATGCCATCGGTTACCAGTACTTGATACAACTTTAAGCTACAAAAGTATCAGAATGTTCGACGACATACATGTGCCTGTTGGTCCCGTGTGTGGCATCCACGTTCACCACACGTGGAAAAAGTCTAAATTTGCGTTCGCTGAGCGAAACAAATATGTGTACATCCACTGTTTTCATCCTGCACCGTACGCAGGAAACCTTCCTCCGTAATATCAGCAAGCACTTTCATGAGGTCCTCTGAAGCTGAGTTAAAATATTACATCCAAATCTCGGTGGACAATGTATGCTCCAACTAACGTCAAATGTTTCCAACGTCAGCTGTTGTAATAAACTTCCCGTGAACATCGGCTAAATACTGTATAATATCTGAAGTTGGTATGTTGTACCCGAATAACCTCCTACAGACATTCATTTTACTGACTGTGAGCCAGCGGCTGGTAGGATGAGACCTGCATACCGGACGATTAAGTGGATAGTCTTGCTCTAACTCTAAAGAGCTCACGACCAGACACTCAGTCCTCCGGACCACGTGAAATCGTGATTAGCAACAGGTGTCGCGAGAACTAGGTTGTTAACCAAAACAAACATCAACTCACTGAAAACGTCGCACACCTCTGCATTCACTCTTCTGTCTTTTGTACTTCGTACAGCGGTAGAGAATCTAGATCTTTCTTAGGGTTTCATGTCACCATACCTCATCGAATCTCAGAACTGGTTTCCATCTACGGCTCGTTCCGCGAACGTAAATAACGCTGACATCCTCCATGTATCTTTTCAGGCACTCTTGGCACTGTAAGAAAGTGCGAAATTCACGATTTCCGGAAACAGCCTTGAATGCTTCAATATAATCCATATCCTAAAAATAAAACGGTTCCATCAGTTAGTAATGTGATAAATAATTTCTGCATTATCCTGTGTATTAGAATACAATTTATTTCTGCATTTCAGCAATATTTCTGCAGACCAACATCAGTCATACAGATATTCGAGAATAAGATACGTTTAGGTCGTTTTCATTAATCCACCAATTAAAACAAACACACGCGCCTCCGTAAAACACATTTTAGTGATTTTCATTCCTGCACCAGATACCGTGGTGAAAAAGTTGAATATGCGGTAAAGTGTTTCGTCCACGATAACCCAAGAAATCATGGTCTACGGCTAGCATTAGTGCCTGAACTGTGATGATCACCATCAACAATAAAAATATGCCATGAATCATAAATCGACAGCTCGAAGTTGGATAAGCATTACAAAGTAAACATAAAGGGTTATCCCACAATTCTCTCTGATAGTGCAAATAAAGCAAAGTTAACCCCTGGTGGGGCGCCAAATAAAAACAAGTAGGTTACACAGTATCCTTCAAACTAGTAAAACGATAGGTACGGATGAGTAGTGCGATTAAGTTACGAAGTTGATAGGGAGTTATGTATAATGGGACCAAAGAGAAAATCTGGTAGTAGGAAACATCTGGGAAGAAGTTTCCAACAGTTCCGGGAACTGCGCGATACACTCACTGTTCGTCAGATTTCATACGTCGAGAAGCAGATCTTAATTCGTTGTACATTGACCATGTTCTCACTCTCGGTAATTTTAAAGTCACTGACGCTTGGGATAAGCGGCTACGCTGCCCTGTTAATCGATTTTAACTGCAGCACGAATCTGATTTGGTAGGTCAGCAGTAAAATTGAAAACTACGCAAAATTTTTGTGGATACATTGCATTTTAAATTAGAACACACACTTGAGACAAACTTTATTTCTACCATTCAGTTCAGGAGCTGTGCAACAAGTAGATGGAAGTTCTGCCAGCTGTTACGGATTTCACGCCACTGGCGGTTTGGTAACATAGTTTTTCAATGTGTCAGCTTCGAAATCGAATACTCGTGGTTATACTCAAGAGACAACACAAATGAGCACGTTGTTAAATGTCCGACTCTGAAAGTGATCGGGGTGCTTATGCGCGAACCATAAACTGATGTGCCACGTTCAACTGAGATGACTACTTGCATCATCATCGACAGCGACACGCACGATTCGTCAGTGGTTCGGAAATCAGGTTCCGAAGTACGAAGCCCTCTGTTCCCACTGGACTCATGGGAGCTGATGCAGAATGCTAGGCTTGTTGGACTTTTACGATGGCTTTTTTGTTCAGGTAGATTCCATCTACCGACTTGATGGACAGCATGTAGCATAACAGACACTTTGTTTGCAACTGTTCTGGAGAAGCCCGTGCGCCTTAAGACTAGTTCTGCGCATCTAGATGGCATCCCACCCAAAGCACAGCGTACAAGACCCGAGCAGCTTGTTACTCACTTCAGTATGTTTTTCAAGCGTGTTATCTCAGGTGGCTCAATATTTAGTAGCTGAAACCCTCTCAGCAACGCGCCTGTCTTCAAGAATGGTTGACGTGGTTGTTGATTATGCCAGAGCCTTCTGCATCATTTTGAGATTGCTGGGCTTTGTCTGATTAATGTTGAAATGTGGCCCTGTGTTTCATTATACTCCCTAAGAACAAACAGTAGTAACCATTTTTTTCTTACACCAGCTATTAAAATCGTTTCCTGTACTCTTATTTAGTCTTAGCCCTGTACATTTCTAATTGTCAAAATATGACATTCCTCTTCTATATTCCTTCTTGAGTAGCTTATAATTCTTACCGCTTCTCGATGCGTGAACAATCATTTTGCTCCGACCCAACCAATTACCATTTGCTGGATTGAACTCAATTCCGTTTTATCTTGTCCCATTACTGAGCAGTGCCTAGTTGTCGGATTTGTTGTACAGGCATATTCTCTATTAAATTTCTGAGGATTTTTCACATTCGAGGTGAAATAGTTAAATTTCATGTACATTGATTTAGTTAGTACCGTATTAAGTCCAGTTTTCACGAGCGCCTTCTCACTAACCGTTTTGAAAATAGATTATCTTATCTACCGTTGGACATTGAGAAAAGCAATTTTGGATCACCGGATTACGCGTAGCCCGTTGTGAACTTGAATGGTCAGCGAACGATTCAACAGTAGTCGCGTTGGTGGTTATTGTTCAACCGCTGCGCTGCCCTGCTCGTCAAAAGTGTTTGGGGCGCCCGTATATGGATCCGCCTAGGTCTACTTATCTCCTTACGGTTTATTTGTTGATGTGTAACACGGCTTTAGGAGGGACTCTGTTACGTCGAACATACAAGTAGCCACTGATCAGTGGACAAAGTCAGGTAATCAGGGTCATGCATTTGATTTGTTCTAGTTTGACTTAGTTAAAACGACTGATCCGGTAAGTCACTTTGTTATGATTATGAAATTTCATCATTGTGGGCTGCAAGATAACAACATCAAGTGGTTGCGAATGCATTTTGTAAATCAGCGGTATCGTGCATGCGCTTGTTTAGCATTCTCTGGCCCCAAAACAGCGTCAGTGGTTTGCTTCGGGTTTCTATCTTTGGCTTGTTTTTGTTACCTATCTTCTTCAGTGATCTTCCCTTGGATTCGTCTCTTTTGCTACCACTTGTGAACGACGCTGAAGGTTGGCAGTCTTTGAACATACCCAAAATTAGTTTTGTTCCGCACAATGATATGAATGTCTATTTCATCCTCTCCCAAACAAATATGTTTGAGTTTAATGTCGAGAGGGATAAGGATGCGCATATTCAACACACATAGGATATCACTTACCGTGTGGATGAGTTTCTTTCTCTGCTGGTTCTAGTGGAAACCGAATTCCGTTTCGCATTCTCTATCCAGCTCCATCAGCGTGAGAATGAATGTGAGAAAAGCTAACGAAGGTTGTAGAGGACTAGCCCTATACAAAGGTATAAACGCGGATAATCAGTTCAAAACGCAGTCGCTGAATAGCACACTATATGCACCAAAACTGCATTGCTAATTCTGATCAATTCAAATAAGTGGTGTTCATTTTATAATGACAACTGGTGCAGACCGTATATAAAAATGCGGAATATGAAAATATGTACAATATCCTTCAAGCTTTGGCGCTACTCCGGCTACTTTTCAGGCAGTTTGGTTTCCCTTGTTTTAAGGTGCCCTATAATGGTTTTCTTTCGCTGCGATTCCAGAATGAGTCTGCGGTTTGAATTTCCATCTTCATAGAGGCAAACCACTCTCCAAAATTCTCCACAGAGTATAATAAGGTCGGTCGCCATGAATGCTAATCATAGACCGTGAGTTTCTGAGCTGTCGTGTCAGGGAAATTTTTTCTTGGAAAAAATCGTTTTAATAGCTCGGTATCTGGCGCAGAAATTGAAATCGTCAAAATCTGCGTCATAGACTTATATCTGTTTGTTTTAAGTGACCGTTAATTGAAAACGACCTTACCGCAATTGTTTTTTAAAAAAAACGATACTGTAATACAGTTAGCTGTCAAGTGATTGATGCCATTTTAGTTTCCGACTATGGTAGTTGTGCGCGTGACTTACTGGACCTCTGGCTCATGCTTGTCGGTTTTTTTACCCTTTCAGATTCCCGTTTGGCTCTCGTCCTTTAGAGAAACACTGTTCCTCATTGCCTCCACTCCGTTGCACGCTACATTCGGCTTCGCGAGCAGGATGGTGGGATGGTGGCTGAGGCTCACTGCACACCAATCCCATCGTCTAGAACGACTATCTTGGTCTATCAAGCAAAAGCGATCGTGCGAGCGATGATTACGTTGACTTAAGCTATGTTCAACGCTCAAGTGTGTAGTATGCGTTCAACCTAGCAGCTTATCCATCCAGTCGACTTAAACTACGATGATCGCCTAAGTGTGTAGTATGCGTTCCCATCAGCGGCTACTCCGTCCAGTTGAACTAAACCATGACCAACGCCTATGTGTGTAGTATGCCTTCACACTCGTAGCTGCTCCGCCCAGTTGACTTAAGCTATGAACAACGTTGATAAGAAGAACACGGCAGAAATAAGAATAAACGTGTATTCAGACCGTGGGGAATAAATTTTCATGATCTCCTTCAGTTCTGGCCAAAAACGAAATGATATACTGGCAGCCGTCAGTGATTTCTGCAGTCAGCGAGAACATAGACCAACAGTTATCGGAATCATAGGCGTCCATGATACGAAGATAGAGGGGTTGTAGCTGAAATGGTAGAAGTGGGAATCATTGTTTTCGTCGGATAAGTAACGAGCATCAAATTTGGTCATTATCTGTCAGTTGATGAGCACCGAAGCACGTACACATGGTCAGCCACATTCAAGCATAGTCAACGAGCAATAAACAAAACAATACGCACGTTGTTAATGATAGAGTAGGACGTGTAACCCACGTTTCCACCATACCGTAGGTAGAAACAACCACGTGATAACCTAGACCGTTTTCTACTGGAAATACTATAAGGGAACGAGGTTGAACATATAATTCAGATGAATAACTAACCAAAAAACGTGGTGGCATAGATTTCATTAGGAATTACCATGATATTTTGTGTACAATGCAAACGCAACGTAGTCGGAAATTAGAAATTCAAGTTTATCCCCAAAACCACACGCAGATGTGCGTTTCTGCACATCGGGATTACGTACTTCACAACGAAACTTTCGATGGAAGCATTTTCCGAACGTAAAATCGATTGCGAAAACCAACATGATACTTTTATTGACACATTTTTCTCTAAAAATGTGCGAATGTGGACAATTTTTAGGTGTAGCTGATGTTTCTTATTGCAACACAACTATTATACCCGATGAAGTTTATATACTTGTCCTGTAATATGAGTTTTAATATTTCATGAAAAATTTGAAGGACCTACTTTCGCGCCTAAATAGCCGTTTCCAACTCGTTTCGGCCTTGAAGCGCCATCCTGGAGAATTACACAATTCCCATTATAAGTATCGTAATCTTTCCGGCTGGGAGTGTTCATCAATGTCATTCTTTCAGCAGGCCACCTCGCCCCCATTACAGCGTACATCCGGATTTCATGGAAAAGTTACTAACAGTGGTAACAACAAACGGTAAAGATGGCGAATACAACAAATAAAACACAAGTTTAAGAGCATTGTCCTACGTTAAAGTAGCTTTATAGGCGTTCCTCACGTTTGCAGTTTTATAAAAAGCTTAGTACTCACATTTCAACAACGGTTCGATTGTCAAAATTATAATCACGCGTTCCTGCTTAATTTCGTTCAAATTTCAACCAAAGCATGTGCTTCCATGTCTATGACATCGATCTTCATTATATTCTACCTTCAATTCTCCGAAATTACGTGGAATGCTACTCTGCTTCAGTTTTCCATTTATCTCTATGCCACTGAACTACCGCGCATTCTTTACGTCTTTGGAATATTCAAACAAAAAGAATCTTCAGGTGACAGAATTCTAAGATTTTGGGAACTGAAACATATCACCACTTTTCAACATCTTCAGTAGCTAAAGTATAATTTTTAATTGAATGGTAACAGATATTTACGGTCTACCGATTACACGCAGCGCCGGTCGCTGGTTAAGAACCAGACCATATGATACACCCATACAGGAGTGAATATATATTCCCTGGAGTTTCATCTGTTCAGGACAATTCAAGTCTTGATCTCTTCTATCATCAAGTCCTCCGACCACCTGCTAAAATGGTGCCAAATATGACAATAAGTAACGGTATGAGGGGCCACCGTCACAAGCTTGACACAACATGGTGGACTAGAGTAATGATGGTACTCACTCTCACTGGATGACTGCATGGATTACCATTCATGAGAATGTAATCCCTGCTAACTGCTTTCCAAGTTTTAAAACTCGCTATGGTGACCAGTGTCTTCTCTAACTCAGACACTATGCCTGTTTCTCACGAGCTCACGAAAGGAAGTACGAAACTCTCAGCAGCTGTTAATTCCTACCTCTGATACCAGTAAATTTGTGATCGGCAAACCGGATTTTCGACTTCGGTCAAGCTTTATACTCTTGACAACTTTTTGCGAGGTGAAGACACCGGGGGACAGCATTCATCAGAAGCAGGAGCTCCAGCTATAATCCTGTAAAACAAGACATGAAGAAGATTGAGCTAAATGCTCAGTAATACGTGTGCATGACTTGTACAAACAAAAAACAGAATGACGTCAACACACTATCGCCGGGGGGTGTTACATATTGGCCACACGACCTACGCACTTTCGATGGGTTCTAAATGTAGATTTCTTGCCACATTTTCAGATTTTACATTGTTTCTCAAAATCGAAGTTGCTTTTATTGACCAGCTGTTATGATTACTTCATCGGAAGCTTGTGATTTGTTCTTTGTTTTTCGGCCTGTGCTGTTGACTAGTTCATTTTCTACACATTTTTGTTATCAGGTAATAGGTTGATCAAGCCGTCTACTGTTTAAGAGAAGTCCCCTCAGTATAGTGTCCCCAGTTCATAGTTACATCTTGTAACTCGTTTTTGTACGATCTGTATATACTGTTTTGTTAACTTCCTCTGTAAACCTGTTTGAAGCCGTCACCCTCATTTTTAACTTTGATCGTCAAAAAGAATAAAAGGGAGCTACCGCGCACCGCCTCTGTCTTCTTCACTTGCGAGGAGCTTTGAGAAGGTGAAGCAATTGCACAACGAAACATTTTAGCTCCGCTTATCGGTTGATCTGTCGATGCTCAACTCTCGTAATCCCACGTCACGTGTGCCACCACCTACCAGACATCTACCGAACCTGCTCCCTGGCACTGTCTTTCCCTCGTGTAGTAGACTATTCAGTTCAGAGGACCTTGAGTTAATAATGAGTCGTCCCTATTTTAGTGATACGTAGTCTTTTTTATTTGTACGTTTACCTTTTGCGTGCACCCGGTACCGTTACAGCTTTTCTTTGGTATGGCCATCCCTTAGTGATTTTATCATTAGATTGATTAGGCCGTCACACCAGTTGATCGAATGCCCTGCACTGTTGTGGGAAGGTGGAGGCCAAATACGTCTGTGGCAACATACCCGTGGGAATTTGCTATTCCGGTGATCCCAATCATAAAAGGATGGAGTTGGGGTTGTAACTAGCGATAATCCGATGCCCCTTTAAGTGCATGTATCACCACCTGTATAGAGGCCTAATCAATCGAATGATAAAAATGACCAAAACATGGTAATACCAAAAGAGAGTTATAAGGTCAACCAGCATATTCAAAAATGAAGCGTACAAATAAAATGGAAGACGGAGCAGTAAAATAGGAACGATTCACTGATAGGTCAAGGTTCGGTGGATTGAATAGACCACCACAAGCGAGAGAGACAGCGCTAGAGGTGAGATCAAGAACTCGACCAACGGATAATTCCACACGAAACGTGGAATGGTAAGCGTCGAGCTTCGATAGATTAGCCGATAAGCGGAGCCAAAATACTTTGCCGAGCAGTTACTCCGGGAGAGGGGGCTTGTTTTGTGAGGACGATTCCCGACCACACCCTCTCCAGGTGAACGAGCAAGAGCGGTGTTAAACACCGCATTCCCTCCAGAACTAACAACCTCAGTTTCGGCCAGCAGACTTCGCTCAAAAGCTACCAAGAAGTCACTTAGGCTTCTTGTGACGTTACCCGCACGGGGGAAGTACTGGACAAGACGGTCCAGTTAAAAAAAGTCATGCTAATTTAGAAACAGTTTCACTAGATCGCTCATTGCAAGAGCGGCAGAAGCGCTCCCAGCTTGACAAAACAAGGTCACGCATCAAGACTGACCCCAAACTTCAAGCCAACGTAAAGGTCCTTATTCCCATTCTTAAGAAGGGACCAGCGCCTCCGGATGGCTCAGCCCATGTGCCCACACCCACACCAAAGACGACTGCCCCCATCTCCTTGGATGACCAAGCATCTTTGGGGCTGCAGGGGTTTGAACCAGTAGCCCCCAAAGAGGTCACAGAGCAGCAGTCCAGCTCTAAACCCCCTATCATCAGACTTCCAAAAAGTTCTACCCAAACTTACTATATTCCCGGACTTTACAGCCCAATGAGTCTCCTTGGATCACCTCCAGTTTCTAGAAAGGCTCACACCTGGTTCATTTTGGCCGCTTTCCCATCTGCCGGGTCACGGTCATTTCTTCATAGGCTTTCTTCTAACCAGAAACCACACCTAAGTTTTCGGGGGTGCAAAACTGCAAACCACCCTCCAGTACTTCAAAAAGTAAAGTCGGTCTACAAGCCATCAAACCTGAGCAACCAGAAACGGAAGAAGCGTCCCACAGAAAGGCTCACATATGTTCAGGCGGGCTGCGTGCAATCGCTAAAACGTGAATATCTCCGTTATCTTTTAGTTAAAAAATAATTCGTAGCAATTAAATTTGTTGAAAATTTGTGATATGTTGCAGAAATTAAAATCTTGAAACTCCGTTCCCTAGAGATTTCTTTGTTTCAGTCTTCCGAAGGCGTAAACAAGAAATGTGCGGTTGTTTAATGGCATAGGGATTAATGGAAAAATAACGCAGAGTCGTATTCTACGTTATTTGGAAAATATGAAGGTAAAATATAATGAAAATCGACGTCATAGACGTGGAAACATGTTTTTATTGAAATTTCGGCCTGATTAAACAGGAAAGCATGATTATAATTTCGACAGTCGAACTGTTGTTGAAACATGAATACTAAGCTTTTTATAATACTACAAACGTGAGAGACACCTATAACCTCATTCAACGTAGGACAATTCTCCATGCTTCACCACTCATTGGTACCACTGTTGTTAACTATTCCATGGAATCAGGATGTACGCTAGCGTACATTCTAGTTGGAATGGAAACAAAGTGAACTGCTGAAAGAATTATATTAAAGAACACCCCAAGCAATTCGCCCGGATGGTGCTTCAAGGCCGAAGCGAGTTGAAAACGGCCATTTAGGCGCGAAAAGATATTTTTCAAATTTTTCATGAAATATTAAAACGTATATTGCGGGACAAATATACATATCTTATGGAGTATAATAAGAGCGTTGCAATGAGAAAAGTCAGCTATACGTGAAAATTGTCCATATGTGAACTTTTCGACAAAAGCATCATGTTGGCTTTCCTCATCGATTGTACGTCCTGAAAATGCTTCCGTCGGAATTCCCGTGGTAGAATACACAACCCAATTGGCAGAAACGCTCAATTCCGCGTGATTTTGTAGACATGAACGAAATTATAATCCTCGACCACGTTGCGTTTGCATTGCATTGTACACAAAATATCACAGTAATTCCTAATTAAAGCTATGCCGTCACGGTCGCTGCTTAATTATTCACCTGAATTATATGTTCAGCTTGATTCCTTTGTAGTATTTCCAGTGGAAAAGGGTTTGCGTTTTCACCTGGTTGTTACTACCGACGGTATAGTGTAAGCATGGATAACACGTCCCACTCTATCGGTAACAGCGTGCGTAGTGTTTTGTTTATTGCTTATTGACTATTCTTGAATATAGCTTGCCACGTGTACGCAAGTCAGTGCTCATTTATGTGACAGATAATGACCGAATTTGTTATTCATTATTTATCAGACGAAAACATTGATTCCCACTTCCACCACTTCAGCTACAACCCTCCAATCTTCGCACCATGGACGATTATGGTTCCGATGACAGTTGGTCTATGGTTTCGCCGGCTACAGCTTTCACTGACGGTTGCCAGTATGTCATCTCATGTTTGACCAGAACTGAATCAGATCATTACAACTTATGCCCAAAGGTCTAATTACACGTATATTCTGAATTTTCCCGACTTCTGCTTATCCACGTTGATCATAGATTAGGCAAACTTGACAGGGTAGTTACTTGTGCGAACGCATACTACATAACTAGGCGTTGGTCATGGCTTAAGTGAACTGTATGGAGCAGCTACGACTGTGAACGCATACCACATACTTGGGCATTGATAATGGTTTACGTCAACTGGACTAAATAGTTGCTAATGTGAACGCATACCACATACTTAGGCGTTGATCATAACTGAAGTGAATTGGATGGAGCAGCTACCAGTGTGAATGCATACTACATAATTAGCCGTTGATCATAGCTTAATTGAATTGGACGAAGCAGCTACTGAGTTGAATACATGCGACATACTTAGACGTTGATCATAGGTTAAGTCAACTGGACGGAGCAGCTACTAGCATGAATACGTGTGACATACTTAGACGTTGATCATAGGTTAAGTGAACTGGACATAGTGGCTATTAAGGTCAACATGTGCGATATAATTATCCGTTGATCATAGCTTAAGTGAACTGGACGGAGCAACTGCTAGCATGAATACATGTGACATACTTAGACGTTGATCGTAGGTTAAGTGAGCTGGACGAAGTAGTTGCTAATGTGAACGCATATTACCCGCTCAGGCGTTGTTCATAGCTTGATTGAACGGAACGGAGCAGTTACTGGCATGAATACACGTGACACGCTCAAACGTTCGTCATATGTTAAGTCAACTGGAAGAAACGATTTAAGTGTTTAATTCTGTCCACCCTAATCTGTCACTCACAGTTGAGTACGAGGGTGAGAACAGTTTGCCTTTCTTGGACATCCTGGTTAGGCGCAGTTCGAATGGTTCTATCGAACGTTCCGTGTACCATAAGCCAACATTCGTCCTACCTTACGAGTTACGCCAAGCCGTTCCCTATGCTAAAACACATAGGTGGACGAGTGAAGTCACAAGGGACAGAAACACGAGGATAGAATCTTGAAATATGTACTTGATAATTGTGGATAAATGTACATACTACCTCCACTTTTTCCCAGCACAGAATGTATCCTTCGGTTTTCATATGTTATTGGTGTTCTCCCGGACGAGTAAATCCGCGTATCACTTTAAGTCTTCATCATCATGTCGCTCATCGCAAGTGATATCTGCAAGAAATCTATGTACGCATATATGAAGGGACCTAATTTCTGCAATTATATCAACAGAATAGCCGCTTCAGGTGATGTTGGTTCGCGCTATCTTCGGCCCGTGTGAAAGCGTCACACTGTCAGCGGACCGGTCTAAGTCAACATTCGCTGTGGGTGGTGTGCTAGACTTGCACTCCGTTATCTCTGGGAAAGTGCGAACAGCGGTTGAAGAAGATGGAACTGATAAAAATAAGGATTGGAAACGTGCAATTACCAGGCGACTGAGGTTGAAGCTGATTGCCAAAGAATGGACACTGGCAATTATCCATTTCACGGGATTCGCCTTGAAGGTCGTTCAAAAGCCAAAACGGT
>JTDE01014736.1:0-26851 GCA_014338405.1 Paragonimus skrjabini miyazakii | reverse complement strand
TAGTACCGTGGCATTGTGAACCAATCTTGTTTTGACCATTTGGGATCGTTGGTTTATTGCTACGCGTTGCTCAACGTCTTCCCGGAAGATCGTACATGGGGCACACAGTGAAACAGAATACTGCTTCCACTGACCGCCTAAATCCCACTTATTATGACTTTCCGGACGCGTCCTCTCGGTCGAGTTGTTCCTCATCAACCATCCGGCCGATAGTGGCCGATGCTGCCGTCAGCTGCTTGGATGAAACTGTCCCGAAACTCCTGACACCTACATCTTTGTCAACGACCACAACCCGCTATGGACGCAAGGTGCACTGATCGAAGCGTTGTGTGGAACGGTAGGGACGTGTGCCTCAAGTTAACCGCAAAAGTGGTTTTCGAACGACAAAATATGGATGCATTTTCTCACCTTATTTATTCGAACACTCATTGCTGTTGCGCGTTTTGTCCGACGCCCGTACGACGCATTCAGCCCCGTCAACCGCCATTTTCTTCGATTCCTTATTTGATGTCGTGCGTAAATGTTCCGTGTAAGTCCCCCTCAAAAATCTGATTTATTTTTTGATTGATTCGGTGCCTTTGAGGGTACTCGAGTGGGAACCTGCTAGGAATTTTGGGTATTAATTCCCCTCCATCTACGGCCTCGGATAATTGTCGTACCGGTTGCAGGCTGGTTGGGCATCAGTTGTTATGCCTTGAATAAAATCAAGACAAAGGTGACTGGTTCAAGTTGTCCTTACCTGAATCGAAGGGTTTTTGTCACAGTACCCTTCAAGGAAAGAGCTTTGTAGCGATCTGCCTGCAATGTGATGAGTAATGTGTCAAATTCATAGTTGCATATTGTATCTATTCTATTAAAAGCTTTCCAAGTTGTACGTTGATTTTATCAAAGTGTGTTGGATCCATTTTAGATTGTTGTGCTTCGTTTGTTTGTTACTGGAGGGTGGTCTGACGTTTCATTTTCTTTCTCAGGTAAACTACGTTAATAATCTTCATTGTTACTTTAGCTATTGTTAACACTTCCTTTGCTGTTATTCAGTGTGAGCCCTGTGAAATACTTACTGCCACAATTAAACACTTTCCTTTCATAATTTTCTTCAAGGAACTTACAATTCCTATCATTCATTGGTCCGCGAACAGCCGTTTTATTCCAACCCAATCATCTACAATTCGTTTGGGTGAGCTTATTTCCATTTTATTGTTCCGCATTGCTGAGCGCTGCCGAGTTGTCGATTTCGTTGTACGAGCACATTCTTTGTTTAATTCTTGAAGATTTTCAACATTCAACGTGACAAAATCAATTCTCTTGTATATCCATTTAATTAGTATCATACTGAATCTAGTTTCTACAAGCGCCTTCTCGTCAACCGGCTTGGGGATTAATTATCCTCTCTGCCGTTGAACATTGACAAAAGTATTCATCCGATCATCAGATTATGCGTTATTTGGTGTAAAATTGCATCGTTAGCAAACGATTCAACGGCACTCGAATTCCGCAGTATTTGGTCTGAGTACCTGTAGTGACCAGAGATCGTGTGGCTTCTTCAAGGATCACGACTGCAGCCATGTTTTGCCGCTTGTTTGTTTCGTACACATGATTCTGTGTACGCCCGCTATAGGAGGCCTGACATGAACTCAGTACCACTTTTTTTAATCCTACAACTAACTGCACTCAGCCTGTGCTTGCCATTTTCCTAACGACTCATTTACTGTTCTATTTTTCAATTTCGTTTAAACCGAACCTTTTCGAGCGTTGTTTCACTCAATCAAATGTTACACGCACTTTTTGCACGGCGCGACTTTGAGTACCGCCGAGTGAGCTATAGCTCATCTCATGCTTCCTTTCTTTCTCTTCTTGGTTGTTGCCGTTGGCCCAAGGCTAAGCTAGAGCTAAATGCTTATCGAATTTTCAAATACCGCTGGAAATATATGGTTTGTTCCCAAACCCCACTGCGTTACTTAGTTTGACGACCGTTAGGACTACACTTTGACTGCTCTTCAGGAAAGGTTTGGAAATTGTTAGTAAACGAGGCCTAGCGTATACTCACTTGTCAATTACGCACCTTGCTCTTCAACGAGGCAGGGTTCCCAACGCTCTCCTGTCACGGAATTCCGGCACTCTGTGAGAATGATGGGGTCGAACACTGTTTTTCTTGTGTGGCTTCATCATGCTCTGGTGGATGTTTGTAATGAACATTCTGATGACCTGTTAGAATAAAAGCTAATCTTAAAGGTAGAGGAGCTATATTTGAAGCGTAGACTACTTGGAGTCTACGAGAAACATAGAAGATCCGTGGTCTCCAAACCCATCCCTACGGATTAGACTAAATATAGCGCTGCGTCAGGAGATAATATAAGCCCTCTGTTCAACAGCTGGCCTCGGTAATATTCCTATCTAGTCTGGACCCTGTTGAACTGTTACAGTGGGCCCTAAGGCTGCTGCATTTTGAAGCCAGTCCTCCAAAAATTGATGTGGGCAGCTTCAATGGGTCCCCAGATAATTATTTTACCTATGTGTGGGTGACGTTCAATCCATATGACAATTTATATTTTAGAAATTCTGAAGACAACCACAGATATATTAGTCGGCGAACGGGCGAAGCCTCCCCAATGGTTGCGTTATTGTCATGGAAGAGCGGAAGATGTAACTAAGCACTGTGCACTCTTGCCCAAAGACGTGTGTTTTAAAGTAGCTGTGAACGTTTTGCAAGTGAGGCCAATTTTGTATGGAGTCTCAATGGTACGTGCCTCACTGTACCCAGGAATGGGCATTGCGTTGATTCAGCTGTAGCACGCAAAGGAGCTCTAGATTATTTGATCTGAAGAATGTGTGCGTTAGATTTCACTGACGGAAGCATTTCGGAGAATAAGGAGGTTCCTCTGGAGGACAGACAAGCACTAAATAGGATTGAAAGCAGTGTGGTACATAAGGAAGGCCGCTATGAGATGGGCCTGCCATAGAGACAAGGTGACTGTGTTGCGAAGTATCAAACAGGTGGCTGAAAAACGCTCTACCGCATCAAGTACATGGTGGTATCGCATGCAGACCAAATTACTTGTCCCTTCACTTTACTACAGTCAGGCTAGATCACTATATCTCGACCTGTCTCTGAGAAGGTATCTGTCAGCGTAATCAGCACAGTTGGTTATGGTTATAGTAATAAGTCTAATGTTTTTACGCGGCCATTTGCAAGGCTGTCGTTATTCTCAGACGGCGTGTGTCACGTCAGCTTTAGATCCGTTCGGTGTAACTTTTGGAATGGAGGAAAGGAGTGAGGGGGCCGGGTAATACCGATGTGTGCTTCCAAATCCTATTGGTTATCGAAAATCGTCCAAAGAGGCTTCTACCCTAGTAAACATCCGAGGATTTCAACTGTTGTTCGAGACAGTACATCCAACGCCAGGACCTTGTCAAGTCCAAAACATTCCTTGAACTTAAGAATTATGCAGGATAGAACGCCACTTGAAAGGGATTGTCAAAATCGCTTATTGTGCAACACTGTTGTCTCCAAGCGTGTGGTCCAGGATGCATTTAAACTAGGTACGATGATGTCCAAGGATAATGAAGCGGATCCAGCTGAGCGTGTAACATCGTCTTGCCGCATCACACTTCAGGGTGTCAATGATCCCCCTGAAATCAGCAACGACGCAACAGAGGACAACATACTCGCTGACTTCATTAACCTAATGGTTGATCTTGACAGTCATAACAACCTGCTTAACGTAAGGGCGGCCCCTATCAACGAGTCAATTAACGAACAGCAGCATGTAAATAACTGCACTCATATTGGACCAAGTGGGATGTCTAGATTTTAACCTGCCTACGCGGTAGCTGAATCAGACAAAGAAAGACTCAGTTCATCTAACAATTAAACACACACCGGCATTCCAACCTTAAAAACATCCCAAAGAAACCCAAAAAACGGCCACCAGTGGAACACTGGTGTTACAAAACCTTCTTCAATTCACTATCCTACGAGTCGCTCCTGTTTACCTCCTCGGCATCACAAGGTAAAAATGAGCACGTAATCCCAAACCCACACCCAGTGAATAAAGTATGTATCTCTTACCAACCCCTAATCTCAGGCCGCTGCCTAAAAATAGCAATCTCTTACGCAACACAACATGCAAGACTCAACCGGAACCCTATAATTACTACCAGAGTTGCTTATCCTATGTTTAACACCCCCTTTTAACAGGAATAGCCCCCACACTATAAATACTCACCTTAAGGCAACCCGTAAACCCTTCGCTGACAACGTGCATGTGAGTATGATCAATTCATTTCAGACTTACCCCTTTTTAACGGGTCACATACCGCTCAAACCTCTCCTGCCCAGTCCACCTCACATAGCCCCACTGCCCAACCACACCTTGCTGACACTTTCCCAACACTTTCTGTCATGAATTCAGACACAGGCGACAATCCATCAGTCATTGATGAGCTCACTATAACCTCATTAGACCAAACGCCGTCACCAAAGTCTTTGAATCATAAAACCCTTCTGTTGTGGACATTTTTGAAGGTCTAAAAATGATGCCAAATAAAGAAAATACGCTGAGTTTCTTGCTTTTGACTGCATGCTCACCATTCAGTGAAATGCGTATTTTTAGATATTTCATCTTGTTTTATAATCCTTACATTATTCTGGTCACTGGAGCTTGACGTACCGGTCAAACTTCAAACACACAACTAACTGTTACAGGTTATGTGTTTCGTAAAAACAGCGGTGCAGGACGTGGCGGTGGATGCTTAATACACCTAAAGGAGCAATATTCTGGAATCATACTTGATGAGCTCTGTCATGATATGATTGAAGGGTCAATGTGACTGTCAGTGTCAACTGAATCCTGTGAACTACTTCTAGAATGTGTCTACAGACGATTTAGCGCCACCCATGAAGACACGACTGACCATATTCATTCACTGAATCAAGTAAGAATTTTGTCTTCATAGTACAAAATAATTGGTGGAGAATTCAGTACGCCCAACTTTCTTGGACCTCTTTCACAAACCCTGCAAACCAAGCAGAGTTTATCGCATATTTCCAACGAATTGGATGAAGCCAGCACATTTTGGCACCTACCAGACTAAACCACGCTTTAAATCTCATTTTAACAACAGGTATCTTCCTGGAGCAGTTTTTAGGAAGTGATCACAACGTGGTCAACTTCATGTTTGATTCAAAAGTTGCAAAAGTGTCGAACATCATATATGACCGCCAAATTAAATTCGTCGACTGGAACATGTTTACCACTGTGTTGAGATCCTTGGACTGGAACGCATACTTTCTGGCCTCTGACCCTAGTACCACAACCAAAGTATTCAATGAACACTGAGTTTTGCATGAACACTTTAGCCACGGAAAGATCAAGGCGCAGATCTGTGTGCGGTATACTCAGGATTTTTACTCCAAAGGGTCAAGGTAAGCCCAAAAGTCTCAAATCACGGCACAAAAAAACATGATTTTTCCATTATCACGCGACTTCATGAAATGTTTGACACCATATAATATAGAACTAAAATGCTTCACCTCGATGTGGAGAAACGTGCGCTGAACAGCAAGGAGAAGAGCGTTCAGTTGATGCAGTTATTGAAACGCAGGAACTGTACAAAAGAGCCTATTATCTCAAAAGTAACACTACAGAACAAAACAACCGTAGATATCTCTGTTACAATCTGTGAGGTTATTAATTTATGTACTGCCGTTTCCTTAAACATTGGAGGAATCATATTGCCTCCACCCCTGCTTATAAAAACAAATACGTTTTTAAGCCTACTGATGCAGTAAAAATACGCCCTCAGGTAGCTATTATCCAACCCTCTTATCTTCATTGCCCCGATGGTATTCACCCTGTTGCCCTCAAAGACGGAGGGGAAGACATTCCTTTCCCTATGCTTAAAATTTATACACTTCCTTTAACATTAGGCTCTTTCCCTCCCCAATGGAAAGATTCTATAATTCAGCCCCGCGACACGACATCAACAATTATCGTCCCATTAACCATACTTCAATTAGTTCCAGGGTGTTGGAAAGGGTAATGAAATCTCGCATGGTTGAATTCTTATTATCATAAAATCTTAGAACCCACTCCCAGCATGGGTTCCTCAGCAAACGGCTGTGCACGACGTGCCAGCTGGAATTTTTAACTGTGTTGCAGAATCTGCTGATTCAGGGAATGCAATTATTGTTATACTTTTGAATATGCAAACAACTTTTGATCGTGTGCCTCATATGCGTCTCCTATTCAAAATGGTCTTTGGGTATGCGTGATCCACTGCTCAGGTGGTTTGCTTCATACCTTGCAGACCGCACACAAATAGTGAAACTAGGAGATAACAGCTCAACGCCCAGATCAGTCACCAGTGGAGTGATTCAAGGAAGCGTCCTGAGACCGTTACTCTTTCTTATGTATATAAACCATATATGTGAAGTTATCAAGCATTCGCAGATGACATCAAAATTGTCTACACCTTTCCTCCGAGCGATCTCAATTCCTGTTTAGGAAATATAAAAAAGAACTTCACGTCATTAGTGTGTTCGCGTCAAATTTGGTTGATGAAAATTTCAGCCAACAAACCCCCCATCGTTGCACATGGTTGTCATATACTAGAGGATCTTATAAAGCTGGATGGTCATGGTATTCCAAATGCCAATTGTTGTGACCCAACCTGATAGAGAAAGACAATGACAACGCAAAGATAAGTATTTCTATCACGAACGAACGCAATGATATTGCAAAATCAGAGCGCAAATATCCGAGCCAACTCTCGCAGCTTAGAACCCCCAACAAGTAAGGAAGAAGATGGCGTTCAAACTAGCTTTATTTGCTGCCCAGCCCGAAGGCAAAATCGTGGCTTACAGCAACTGTATTTATAGGTGTGGGTCGGCCTTGAGCCTAGGTCACCGAATGAACCAATCAGAAGCCAGCGCAACTTCTCGGATTTTCCAGAATTATGGCGGATGTTGAAATTCCCAGAAAATCAGTCATCCATTTTTCTTGATAAGTAATGCGAATTTTTGGGAAAAAGTTCCTTTTCTCAACTAGGTTCGCGACTTGGTAATACGTTACTCAAACTCGTTAAATTTCGCAGAACGTAAGCCTCTCCTATTAGCTAAAACTGGACAAACGATTGGATACATTAAGCATTCATTCTTAGTTTCTGCAGCTCGACTACGTTTTCATAAACTGTGCGTACGACCCAAACTTGAGCACTGCACGTTCATATATAGTCACCTGCGCAAATCCGACAGGATAACCTTGGAAAGTCCCCAACGTGCATTCACGAAAGGTTTGGTGGGTTATCCCAATTCTCGGAACTACAGATAACGTTGCCAAACGCTTGCACGCGATTCTGTTTGGCTAGGTCGGCTCAGGATTAACCTTGCACTCATGTATAATCTAGTTTATAACAATAAATTCACTGTAAGCTTCGTGATTTGCCTACAACATAGCTCAACATACAACTTCAGGAACAAAGAGTTTACTTTGACAGCTCTTGGATACCGTGAACAACTGCGTTCAAATTTTTCCCCACATTTGAAACAAACTTCCACATGTAATTAGAGCCAGCAGGAATATACATAAGTTCAAACGAAGCTTAGAAACCCTCCCGACATTAACGAACGTCATGTCCATTTTCAAACTGTCCATCTGAAGACGATATCTTTGAAGACGGACCCAATAACATTTGAGAGGAAACCCTGTATCGCATGATAAAACGTCACGTACACTTCGAACTGATGAAAGCTATAAATTTGACCATTGGAGGCGTTTATCTACATTTCGAAGCTTATTGATGACTCCAGCAGGATAGATCTTGTACATAGTTATTCCCAAAACTTGCAGCCAAATAAAAATATGTTTTCTATCAACACATGGTGTTAATATACACACGCCCTGTTAGTGATAACCGAATCATCCTGGTACGCTCTCACTTCATACTTAATGATAACCAGCTGTGTACAATTATTGATCACTATGCGAAAGTTGTGCATGCTAACGTTGGTTAGAACAAATATATATATAACTTAACTTATTCACCTTCTATGATTACATACAAATATCTTCCTCGTCTTGTCCTAACAGACCACCTGACAATCTTTCCGTGTTGCTAATCATCTTTTCCATTCTACATAACGGTCGTATATACTAAATCGACATCGGAATTCGGCTGTATTAATATACTAGGAAAAGCTGTTAATCGATCTCTGTTAATCGTTATACGATAAGAACTGTTTGCTAGTGATATATATTTTAATAACTAACACAAAATTATGAAGTTTATACAGGAGGTTTTGCCAGAAAATCGCGTATTCCATTAGTCGCCATACTTCACGATCATTTTCCGTTCTCCCGCTTCTCACTTAACTTTGCTTTTCATCACTGATTCCATGATTAAATCTAACACGAGAAAACATTCCATACTGTCCGGACACTCAGAACCCCCTTTTGGTCGGGCAATTCGCGAGATCTGCGAAATTCCGTCAATTTTGAGGAAATAACGAGGTCCATTTCTCCACAAAAATGTAGGCCTCCTATCTCTCTTCATCTCGACGGAAGTGTCCACATATTTTTTCCGAACTGTCTATATCAGATAATAGCGCAATTTTTCGACAGTTCATTTTCTCCATCCTCAAATATCCTACTTCTGGCATGACCTTGACCGTCAGCCCAGCGTTAACCTTGTGAAGCGATAAATGATGTAACTACTGGGCATTTTTATTATTGAACATTGATGATTTTGAGAACTATCTCTTTAGATGCGTGTACCTGAAATGCTTCTTCATAAACTGGAATTTTTATCTTCTATTATGTCTATTTTGTCACTTTACTTTCATAAGTAGTGTACTGTACAGTTAGTAATTATCTGTATAGTGTCCATTTATGCGTACCACGTCACAATATGTACAGTGATCGCGCTCATCTAAGCGCGCTTCCCACAGATGTGTTGAGAAATATACAATTATTATTATTACTCAATCTTACCGGTTTTTAACAAACTTCCGTGGAAGCTTTCGCCCTAGTCAACATCTGAGGACTCCAGCTGTTGTTCATCTGCGCGTGCTGCTGGTGCCTCAGCTGTACCGTATCCAACGTTTGTGGTGGAAACAGGCGGCTCTTTGGGGAAACAGAAATGTTGCTAAGTCGCGCCCTCCATTCAAGGTATTCCAGCGACTGTTCCTGCAGTCCCGTTTTTCCCCCCTTGGTATGCCCGCATCTCACCCTCCCGTCTCTTCCACTCGATCTGCTGGAATGTATAATTCGGCCGTTATCCCATTCCGCCTTCGTTCAGCTGCTTTCAAGTCATCTTCCCGCCAACTTTTTGACAGTTACCCCCAAACATCTGTCCCCTTATTCTTAACTTGCCGCCAAGGTTGCTGTAGTCGTTCACCGGTTTGTCCCCGGCACCAACGGCAGCATCGTTACGGCGAAGCAAGTCAGCAGTTTCATCCATGTTGTCTACGGTGACGCAAACGTTTCAGGAATTGACCGCATAGCGGACTGAGTTGGTTGGAGATGTGACCATTTCGAACGTCTGCAGCAACGCCGCTTTCCCCCGGTTTGAAATTTCATAGTCAGACTGAGCATTACACACGCGCACATGCTCCGCTGGTGAATAGTGCAAGTAATTTCTTTGGACTGAAAGCAAACCTTTAGAGACAATTATTCAGAAGAGTGGTACCAAGTGTACGGATAATACTCATAACGCAGCTAGTTGGACTACCTGAATCCAGTGAGTGCTCCATCCGCAAGGCTATTTCTTTGCCGTTGCAAGGAGGAGACCATTGAATCACGGCTGACAGTGAAAACGACTTATGCGGGAGGAAGAAATAAAACCGCTTTCGAAGACTCCATCCCACGCTGTGTAATTAAAGGTGGGTGAAGCATCGCAGTAATGCAGTACATTTTGAACCCAGAAACTACGCTATCTCAGGAGGTGAGTTCAGTGACAGGGCGAGATGAGGTTCAGAAGTAGAGATGTCGCTGGCTTTATGACGCTCTTGACCGCGGGGGAAGGTAACGGCTGAGGAAACCGAAGACAACAACGGGAGTGAATATACAACTGGGAGAAAGAATGAAGTGAAGTTGATACTGATGAAACTCGTCTTTTGAATGTGTGTGTCACCTGTCAGTCTGTAATGCGTCTCCATATGAAGTTGGTTTCAAATTTTGTCAAGCCTTGCATACTATAAGCCTTATTCAGCTGTTATCATGTGGCATGAAGATGAGTGCGGGAGAAGTGGGAACTATTTTTGCGTGGACATGAATTTCCTGTGTTTTTGTCGCCTTCATCCGGTAAATTTGTTGTTTCGTAATGCTTCTCAGCAGACGTTCTAATGTTTATAATCCCCCTTTACTGGGAAACAGAACCACACACGGCAGAAAGAGAAGTACCTCATAAGATTCCTTTTTGTGTATTGTCTCGGAGTAGATACTTGCGCTGAGCGTTTGACGACTGTTACATGATTTATAGAGCGACGGTAACCGCGTTATCTGTCCTTATTTATTTCCTTCTGGCTGACCCTTCCTTTTCTTACAATGGAAATCTCTTTGGTAGTGATTATGAGCGTTTCTTGCCAAAATTGACACAGCCATTCAGGTGAGGCGCGTGACAAGTCATTTCTGCCACGAACATTGATCATGGTGTATCACTAAATCTTGATCTTGTTTACTTGTGGAAACTTGTTCTCGCGTGGATTTTTCCCTTACCTCCCATTACTAAACCTTCGTTTGTTCAGAGATTGATACACGGGTTCGAGGAAGAAGCTCAAGTATCCCGGATCCAATCGGTTTTTCTTGTTCAATGTCATGTGGGCGTCTGTTGACCTGAAAGGCATTCATTGAAAACAGGGTGTAGCACCGCTCTTGGGAATTATAGTAAATATCACAAAACAAACTAAGATCACTCGTATAAAGGGGTTTTTGGAAAATGTGAGTCAAGTAGTGCTTTAGAGCGATCGCTAGAAGCGCTGCTGACGACCCCAGCATGGAGACTGTTCCAGAAGTTAACAATCATGTAGCAAAAAATTGCTGCCTAAGGAAGGTCCGAGGACGAAGCTTGAAAAGCTTCCATTTACGTCCTCGCCGACCGTCATCGTTCGCTACGGTGAAAAACTGATTAACGAGGCCTACTCTAAAAAGGAAGTGTGTGAAACTCAAATCACCGCGAAGTCGTCGAAATTCAAGTGGGTATAGATCAATAATTTTAAGTCGAGACTAGTACGCCACACTACTGAGACCTGTGACTAGTTTGATAGCCACGCGCTAGACACGCTCAATGGCTAAGATGTCGTTCTTCAAGCCGGTATAAACGACATGTTGCCTTGGTTTCATTTGTGCCTGATCCTTCCGCCACCACGCGACTGCTGTATTTGATCATATTCGCGTGAACCGTTTGTCTCGGAACCTGTATATTTGGGAGATTCAATATCGGTTTAGGTAATACTGAACTTCTTTTAGCTTAGCACCTGATTGATAAGAAACTCGCCAATACGCCATTCTTCCCTTTTGAATTCGAATCGGCTGATCAGAGGACTCAGAATTTGTAGGTGTTCGTTGCTTACGAACGTGACTATTTTATATCCAGCCCAGCGACAGACGCTGCTAACAGACTAAGCGTTGTTCGAACAACCACTAGCCGACCAAAATTAACATATTGTGTTCACTGCAATAATTTTTTTCTATTCACTCCCGATGGGTTTTATTTCCATTCGTTGTTTGTCATAGCTTGAGAACAGTCTACGATGGTGATACTGTGAGTATAGAATACTTTTTTAAGGGCACATTTTGATGAATTGCGTTATTTTTGGTTCTTTTAGGGGTAACCGGGTTGTTTCAGGTTACTTTAAATGCAGCTTACGTCGATTCGAGTTCATGTACGAGTGAATAAGGGCACTGAAAATTGACCAATCGGAGAATTAGTGTGTAACACTCTTTTAGGCTGCTTTAGAGATTGTCACTCAAATCTCTAGCAAATTCTCAGATGACTTCCGAACTAGCCCATCAGACTGGACTAGGAATTCAACGTTATTCACCCCCAATTGTGTTAGCAGGGCCGATGCTAGCATACACCATGAGAACTTTTTGAATAGTTTAAGCAGAGTATGCAACTGTGGATTTTGGAACTTATTTGCACATCACGCCACAAGCAAGTCAGTGAAATCTCTAGGGTGCTATAATATCCGTTCGTTGAAATGTTTATGTCTATCGCGCGCGGTTTGAACTTGAAGACTGTAATAATTTGCAGTGCTCGAAAGCTAGTCATAAACAATGATTTCTTCGGTTATCATTGTTAAAAAAATTGACCACATATTCCGCTTTTTCACCTCGATATCTGGTGCAGGAGTAAAAATCATCGAAATGTGTTTGTTTCAATTGGGCGATAAATGAAAACATCCTAAACGTGTGTTATTTTCGAATCTCTGTATGGTTGACGTTGGTCTGCAGAAATACCTCTGAAATACAGAAATAATGTCTACATTAACATATAGGAGAATGCGGAAATTGTTTCTGGCATAAGAAACTGATGGCAGCTACATTTTTGGGACATGGATTACATTGAGGCATTCAAGGCTATCTGCGAAAGTCGTGAATTTCACACTTTCCTACAGCTGCAAGAGTAACTGGAAAGGTACATGGAGGATGTCGATGTTATTTGCGTTTGCGCAACGAGCAGTAGATGGAAATCTGTTCTCAAATACGCCGGGGTAAGGTGACATGGAACCCTGAGAACCGTCTAGATTTTCTATCGCTGTACAAAGTATAAAAGACGAAAGAATGAATGCAGAGGTGTACGTCGTGTTTAGTGAGTTGATATTTGTGTTGGTCAACAACGTAGTTCTCGCGACACCTGTTGCAAGTCGCGATTTTACGTGGCCCAGAGACATGATTTGAATGTAAGATTTTAACTGAGATTCAGATAACCTAGTGAGAGTGCTCGGTGATATTGCGAAGAAAGGTTACCTGCGTACCGTGCAGGATGAAACTAATGGATACACACATATTTGCTTTGCTCAGCGGACGCAGATTAAGTTGTTCAGATGTTTTCCACATGTGGTCAACGTGGATACCACACATGGGACCAACAGACACAAGTGAGTCGTCGAACATTCCAATACTCTTGAAGCATGAAGCTATATCAATTCCTGGTTACCGATGGCATGGAACGTGGCCGACCGGTGAGTTCGTTTACAAACGCACACCTTAAGGATATCAGACTTGATGAGTGCGGTAATGAGGACTTCCTTTGATTAATCATCTCCATCTTCGGAATGAAATCACGCGAAAGAACGGCCCCACGACACGTTGATGCAAGCCGGAAGAATTGTGTACCGATTGTGACCCAGGCTCCAAATACACCATTCGTATCAACACTCGCAAGTTCTCAGAGACTTAGCTTATATGTTTGGCGTGAAGTACCGTTTTGCATAGCTCGTAAGGTGAGACAAATGGACGGAGCAGTCACAAGTATATATATGTACGACTTTTACGGTTTTCATGCGGTTTCCGATATACATTCAATGAGCATTCAACTTATGCTCACGGCGACTTGAATAGTAACTTTGCTGCGAAACGTTTCATGCTGTCGATGGCAATCAGTTGCAATTAATGCCAAAGATATATAGGAAAACACCACCGACGTATTTAATTTTTGCATATAGTACTAAGTGTAACAATGGTTCCCACAATCTATCGCGTTTGTAGCTTTATAAAAAGCCCAATCAATATGACCGAACAGTGATTTGCTTGTCGGAAGAAAAATCAAGATTTTTTGCATAACTAGGCTAGCATTTTAAGAAAAGAATAATTTTTTAATCTCAGGGCATTTAATTCTATTGTGTTAGGACATTCAGTTGATTATTCAACGCAGTTTCTAAATTTTGTTACATTTCTAATTAATTGTCAACTCTTCGAAAGGGTACGCACTGTTGGCTTACGGAACTGGAATATTAAAACAAAAACCTTGACCGCAACCGATTTGCACCATTTTCTCAGCTGCAACTCGCCTGAATATAATAATAACCCGGATAATTTAAGACCACCATTATCCAAAGGAATTCACAAGTACTTTCTATCTACGGATTTCATGCAGCTTTGAAGTGTGCCGCCATTTTGTTTTGCTACATATGCCCTCTTCCGCTGTTGGTAGTGATATTCCTTTCATACACAGATAATGTAGAAACTGCGATTAAATGAATGAGAACTGAAGATTAAAGAAGAATGGTGCCAATAATATTATCCGGCCATGTATAAAAACAGCACACTCCAGTAAATCTGAGGTCATCCGACATCAAAGTGTTGAAGAAATCACATCCTGGGGCTTCCAATATCGTACTGATGGATATCAAATCGAAAAAACAAACCTGGGTCACTCACCAGATTCTCAAGTTGGTAAGCCTAATGCATATCCTAGGAATAGGCGTTCGGTCGTTGATAGTGAACCGTGTCTGTGAGATGATGAATCATCTTAAAAGTGCTCGTGAACTGAGACATGAAACAAAGCCATTCCACGTATAGAAATTTATATTCTATATATAAATATATTTGGCGGCATCCTAAACGGATTAGCTTGTCACAGTGACCGATGCCAAATGAAGCCGGCGCCTTAAACCATCGCCCCAAGTGGCATGCGCTGCACCATTTGCAGTTCCACCCACACACCACGTATCCGCTGTAAACCCCAAGGAATAGGACCAATAGGTATGTGAGTGAGGTCTTTGTGTCCAGCTGTCTAATGCTGGTTAGCCAACTGAATGGCTAGTAGGAAAAGGAAACACTTACCTATCGGAAACAAAACAGAGGCTGCAATGACAAGATCTAGACTGAGAAGAAATATATGTAAAATGTAATACTAGAAGCATTTCAGCATACGAGTGCATGTTAGTGCATTCTAGAGGGAATAAAGTTGAAAAGCAAAATTCAAAGTTGGACTGTGAAGAGATTAGGCGAATGGCCCACCATTCAGTACACCAACAAAGCTCAAGAAAAGAATAAGCATAACATCGCAGACACCCAAGTTTCTGAAAAGAAGAGTGGATTAGTTGCCCAATGATTATGGTCTTGGTCGATGCAATCAGTAACAAGAATAGAACGGAGATACTGATTGACCTAATTGAGCCTAACGTACTCGTCTTCTCTTCGCCGACGGTGCACTATGAGTACGCTAGTAACCAACTAATTACAAACGACCAGCGCACTCGCGGCCTCACACATCGCAACGCCATATAGTTATGACACCATGACCTATGACACTGATGGTTCCTTTGCGTACCGTGCGCTTTCCCTCTCGGCCGCGCACTAACCGCTCTTTGAACTCGCGGACACCCGTCCGAATCGTATTCCTCCAGGCAGCTCGGTTCAGCGCCAACTCTTCCCAACATCTACAATCAACTTCACAACGTGAAAGACTTAGCTGCATAGCATCCTGGTATCTCCGCTTTTGACCACCATAAATTCGCTTACCTTATTTAAGTTGTCCATACTGCAGCTGCTTCCAGTACAGTCATTGCCCATCTGATGGATTTGACCCAGCCAACGAAGCTGATTCAACATCAGCATGGCTTCCATCCCGTTCATGTCCGCTTGCCGCAGTACTTCAGTTTTAGGAATCATGTCCGATCACCGAATATCCAAGATGCGCCTCAGACATTACAAATGAAAGCGGTTCAGATAGCGCAAATTCTGTTGATACACTGTCCATGTTTCACTGCCGTACAGAAATACAGACAGCACTATTGTGCGGCAGACGCACAGTTTAATGGCCACCTTCAGGCTGTGGTTCATCCAAGCACGTCTTTCTAGACGTCAGAAAGCAACACTAGCCATTGTCACACGGGCTCTTAACTCGCGGTTCGCGGACAGATTTGTGAACAAGTCGCTACCCAAATAGCGAGAATTCTTGCAACTGCCGACAACGGCTCCACTGAAGCAGATTTGGGGTGAAGCTGCACGTACACCACCTCCGCCCTGAAAAGGCTGAAGAAAAATGTCTTACCTGTGTTCATGTCCACTCCAAACTTGAGTGCTGTGGGCGCAAAGGAGGTGGCCAATCGCTGTAGTTCGTTCCAGCTGTGTGCAAATAGCACGCTGTTATCTGCGGACAGAAGCATGGGCATCGTTCATATATGTAACCGAATTGGTGCACCGAAACATCTGACATACAACAGGTGCCCATCCATCCAGTAGTTATCTCAATGCCGTCCTCCCTAGAGTCTTCATAACGGACTGTTACGGTAGCAGTTAAATATAAACGAAATAGGGCTAGCTCTGCTTCACGCTAGTGGCAATTTCAAAATCATCACAAGCTGATCCACGCGATTATGCTTTCGCCCTCATGCCTACGTGCAACAATCCAAACAAATTGACGAATGTAAAGTGCGGTCGAAACTAGCAGGCGCGCACAGGCTGAATTTGAATTGTGTAGCGGAGCGTGGTGCTGTGTTGTCAGCACACTTTCAGTTTTCGTTTGTGTAAGTCGTGTGCATGGCTTACTGGATCATTGGCTCATGCTTGTTCGTGTTGGTTCCACTTACAGGATTGTTGCTGGAACCCCTATTTCGGAAGAATGCTGTCCCCCGGTATCTCCACATTACCACAGAGTTGGCAACCAGAGTAGAGGCGGCCGGCTTGCACGTTACACGAACTTACCTAGACATGCAAACTCACCAAGCACTGTTTGCAACGCCTCGCAGCTCACGGAATCGAAGGCTTTGGTGAATTTCGTGAACAAGGCAAGTAGAGGCTGGTTCCGTTCCCGGCATTCTTCCTGAATCTGTCTAGCAGCAAACACCAGGTCGATCGTACTCCGACTCGCCCGGAATCCAAAATGTTCTTTCGGAATACTGACCCCAATGTGGCAACGTCCGGTCAGTTCAAATGGATTCCCGCAACTACTATGCCTAAGCAGCTCAGAAACTAACGTACCGATAGCTGTCGCAGCACTACTTGTTACTCTAACCTTTAAACAAAGGTACAATCAAGGCATCTTTATGTTCGGGAAGTCGCCATTTCCCCGACAATACTGGGCAAGATGAAGACAAACAAAGTACATATTCACCGTTGCCATGGTCGTGTACTGCTGCGATCTTCGCGGACGACCTCAGCCTTCGCGACAACCTCTGTTGTCTTCCTGACGGCACGCCCAAACTATGCCACGCAGACTTTCGTCTGGTCCATTCCTTTTTACATTCCTTTCTTGCTATCTGTAAACCCTATGAATAAGAACGGATGTGTGACCAAGTTGTTTCCGTATAAAGGCCAGTTTTTTCTCGTGTTCATGCGATAGCCTCGGATGGATGGGTTGGATTGGAGGAGAATAACTGACCGTGTGTACTTCGTACTCCGTCGTTCATTACTGCTGGTAGCTGCCGTTTCATTGACCGTCATTCTGCTCCGTTCACACCCGTAGGCCGTAGATCCAGTTACAACATCTTGAAATCATGTGGCAATTAGCTTGTGTCCAGATGGAATAAACCAGCTAGAGTCAAATAGCGTCCCAACGCCGGACTGCCATTTTTCAGTTTTTCATCTGACAATCCACCCTCTGGTGCAACCTCACTATCGCACAGTTGTGTAATCGTTCCCTACACCTTTAGAGAGTTCGGGATGAGAACGGGTGAAGATTTGACTGCCGGTTGCAGCGATCTGTTCCCGGTCACCCAAACAACGGTGACAGGACGATTTAGTAGGCCACCAACATTTTACACCAGAATTTCGTGATGTCCTTTGGTTGGGTGCACGAACATTCACATTAATCAGCGCATCGGTAGGCTAGACGGATGAACCGAAAATTGCCTTAGGCAAGTCAAAAACCTGATTGTTTTTTCACGATTGGCGTAGCCCTGCATCTCTTCACTCGCTTCATCCACCAGTCTTCCTCGATTCTGCAAAAACGCTGTGCTAGATGAAAGCAAATATCGTGCTGTTGTTTTCATTGTCCGAGTCTGCTTTGGAGGCGGGGTGGTGGGTCTAAACACTACACAAAATTCAGGTATGAACACGAAATCAAAAAGGTGATAAAAATGGAAACGATCGACTCACAACAGTTCGTTGAAGTGCTTTGATTTAGAATTCCACTACACCAAATGCGGTATCCAACAGATACAATCCTTCGTGTCGATCTTAACTTATCTTGGAGGTCAACAGCTGAGATAACTCCGAAGAGGGATAAATAAGGAAATTTGCCGCAATAATCGGTTGATTCCGTTGGCTTCTAACTCTCCAAAATTCTGTACACCAGCGACATCGAACGCAAAGAGAACGCAAGTCTCGCGAACCGAGAAGAGAGTGAGTTGTATTTACTGATTATTGCTTAGTTCGATTAAGTTGGTTTAAAAGTTGGCTGTGTATGTGAAGTTGAGAAAAGTGTAAAATGTGAATAACAATCAAAAGTATGAAATAGAAAATAGTGTACAAAACGTTACAGCGGTAAACGCGGCATTCTTTTCCATTATCAAGCCGGAGATAAACGTGTTGTTGTCGTTGAATCATTCCGGACGTTTCTGACGTTCCATACCGATCGCCTCTGTGGCTGCTGCCCTGATCTGTTCCTTCGCCTCTTGTAACATATTCTCGGAGGTAGTTGAGTGAAGAGTATGTTGCTGACAAGTGGCAACTGCACATTGAAAAGCAGTTTTGATCCAACAGTCCTCCAACCACTCTGCAGTTGTCCGGATGATCTGCAGTAAACGGGCTTGCATACATGGATAAATAATTTGGTCCTGGCAAGCCCATGATTGGTGCCACATTCATTTCCGTGCATCACTTGCGTGATCTGCGCTCCACGGGTGTCGCGTCGTCGAACAATCACGTAATCGAGCAAATGATAATGACCGTATCGTGGGTGAGTCCACGCCGTGATGTCGCTCGGACTCAGCTGGAATCAACTGCTCACGACTGTCACGCAGGTGGAGCAGACAATCACCGTCCTCGTTAACTGAACTGACGCCGTAAAGTCAGAGGACTCCCGGCCATGCTACCGAGTCGCACCCAACTCGAGCGTTCAAGTCATTCGGAACAAACAGTAGTTACCTACCAGTGGCGGCCGAATTGTGGCGGACAGCTGATCACAGCACTGGTTCTTTGCATCATCGGTGCGACTGATTCGCAGGCGCATCGACAAGACTCGAAGGCTGATACCGTGCGATTCGTCTATCACATATACATTGATGCGGTCAGCGACAGCGACGTAGACGTCATGGTCCCGCGCACCGTCTGCCAGGTAACCTACCCAGTAGAGGGTGTGTCCGGCACCTGCTTCTCGTAACATACCTTGGTCTGCAAGCATTGACACACATCGATGAAGTACTGGCTCAGTCTCATAGCTATCAGTGCGCTTCGCCATTCTGACCGTCCTGTGGTGCTGCATCGATCCAGCAGCGTGCGCACATTCCATGTTCCAACACAGAGTGTTTTGATCCCCTGGGCCTGTCTCAGATTGGTCTTTGGGTAGCTGAAACTTCAGTGAGCATAATCTGCTCGGGGATTTACCTTGAGGGGACAGTATAAAGGTGAGTGTCTCGCGGTAGCACAATTTCGTCACTTCACCCCGCCATGTGCAGCAAATAAGACGACCCGGTTTATCCCGCACGATAGCTGATGTTGTATGTTTTTTGGGTTACGTTGTGACGTCATTGTTTACTTGAGCCATATATACTGTCAGGACGCCAAGATCAAGATAGAGCGATTGGGGCCCTCAACCAAAGCCTTTGGCTCAAATGCCTATATCGCAGGGCAGCAGATGACACACACGTACGCAACAGCATCAACTACCTAGAGCGATGGACCTGTTGTCAGGTGATAGGAAGGAACCAGGACGCCAAGGGAGGGCTACCTCTTAATGATCGTCAGTTAAACGTATTGAAGTCTCCATCAACCCAATGGCTTGACGATCATCTACGGACATTTCCTTTTCCTTTATGGGGCCCGCGTCGATAAAGTCTTGCTGGTACAATCTTTCCAAGTTATCTTGTAACGCATCGATGCCTATGAAGTTCACCGCCGTCCGGGCGTTGACTGATCTTCTAAGTGGGCCCACCAACATCCATCCTAGGGCTGTCTTAATCACATATGGTTCGTGCTTCCTTCCCTTTCGCTGATCAATGACCCAGTGCGCTTCTGGGACGTCGTATCCAACCAATACGCCGATGTTGTTGTTGGAGTATGGGCCAAACGATATATCTCGCAGATGTGGCCATGACACTAACTGTTGAGTATTCGGACGAGATGTACGTAATTTAGGCCGCGTCTTAACTGATCACGCTTGCTCAATATGAATGGCTGTCTTAGAATCAATGGAGGCAGCATCGAACTGGACGGCTACCGATTCAAGCATGGTCTCTTCATTAAGCGTGTCTCCGGGTTGTCTCCGGGTTCCTTGCATTTCAAGCTTGGCGACTACTGACTCATCGATAAGGGTGCAATCTGACCCGTTGTCTAGAAACGCACACGTCTGAATGATATTCTTTCCATAACGTACAGTAACAGGAACGATGGTCAAAGCAACCTGGGGTTTATCTGTAAATGGTTGAGGTGTATCATGCAGGTGAAATCCAACGGAATGGTGGTTAGTGACGACGGATGCTTCTTCAACGACAGTAACAGGTGAATCGGAGTGCAGTAGGCGGTGATGTTTCCGTCCACATCCTTGGGCGCTACAACTCTTAGTTGGTCTGCATTCCTTAGCCATGTGGTTAGCTTTCAAACACCGGAGACATAGTTTCCTAGTTCGCACAATCGCAAAACGCTGCTCTATCGATTTACCAGGAAATTATGCGCACTGATCAGGGAAATGACTGTCCTCGCAAATAGAACAACGAAGGCGAGAACCGTACACGCTATGTGTTACCAAACCGTCACTCTGCACTAGATGGATGTTCCTCCGGATGCCAACTAGGTTAGGTCATGCCTTCATTTATCTGGGACCGTCATATAGTTCAGATGTAAGACTTATTGCAAGCTCACCGTATCTCAAAGAAGCGGTGTCGGCACGTTTTTCCACGAATCTTGCTAGATCGATGAACTGCGGTTCACGATTAAAACGGATTATGATTGCGGCCTCGTCCGCCCATCTAAAGTGCAATTCGGGGGTAACCTCCAAACAATTGTTTCAATAGTTCTGCTTGCATTAAGGTCGGAATCGTAAGTCAGTTGCCGGAGCGTTACTTCACACAATGTCATCTGCTGAGCTAACTGGACTAATGCTGCGGAGTCGTTGTCAGTTAGACGCGGACCATCCAGAAGTTCATCAATGTGTGTTTTTGCCACCATGTGGTTCTGTCCAAACCGTTTGCGAAGAAGTCCCTTGGCAACTAGATAGCCCTGATCCTCTTCAAGAACGGTACAATGTTGAATTGAGGCCTTCGCAGGTCCATCACAATAGTGTATTTGGTAGTCCAGCCTGACTTGGTTATCATTCGTCCTATTCTCGACACCTGATTCAAATGCTTTAGTGAAGGACCAGTATGACTTAGGATTGCCAGCAAACCGTTGTATTTCTCGCCTAGGTATGTCTGTCTGACGTTCAGTCGCGCGGATGGAGGCTGGTGTCTCAATGGGTAATTTATTTAGATCACTCAGAGGTTTGCGTTCGTATCCATCCCTGTCGAGTGTCGTTCGCTGTTGTATCATTCTTTTGAGTTCTATTCGTTTTTCCACTTCTTGTATTCGAAGTCTCGCCGGGTCTACCTCCAACTCTGTGTCTCTGTGCAGCTGTCCCACGGGGGAATTTGCAGATGCAGTGCCGGCTGTTGAATACTGAGAGAGAGTTCCGGCGAGTAGAGGTCTTCTGTTTGTTGAGACGTGATTTTGAACAAATTTATAGAATCCGCTCTGCGTTTTACTTCAGAGGTCAGCTGGGTACCACTAAAACTTAACACCCCGAGGTCAATTCAAACTGCTAACGACCGGAAACAGCTCGGTAATGCTTCTATAATAGAAAATACATGGATATCAGCAAATACTTAAGAATAGACATATGAAATCAATATGAAATGTCACATACGTTCGAAATGGTACGTCCCGAGAGAGTTTACGACCGTCAGTGGTCGAGCATAAGCAGAAAATGTCCAAATTCACGATGGTGGCCAAAGCGACCTTCACATGGACACAATTATGTCATAAAGCATACTACTCACAAAGAGGGGGAGTAGGCAGTGAGTAAAGAGTAAGTCCAAACGAATGTTACATCCAGTATGGCTCTGAACGCATAGCACTGTCACTAGTCGAACATGCCTGAACATACAGGAGTTCACGAAACGCTTCATAGATAAACGAGGCAACTTAAAAGATCGTCACTTACAGTTGTAACCCTCGAACCGACAGTTAGCGTCTCAGCAGATGCTGACCTCCCTTAACACGTTCTCCCGGAAAAGGTGCTCTTGCCGATTACATAGGAGTCGGCTTCAGCTCATATGTAACTAAACCTTCAGCTGCACTAACAGCAGTCACGTTTCCACGGGCTACGACTCCGGACTGCCGGATGGTAACATCTGAGACATTTGTAAATAACCAAAGTGGTTGTAGCTGCATGTGAATTAACACTTCAAGCTTTACAAATAAGAATCCGGAGCTGAGGTTGTTCTACGTGGGAGAGAAATAGGACATTATATAACTTACAGAGACATGTCTCCGGCCAAGTATAAGGGACGTATATCTACCGAACATCACTTTTTTAAGAAAAAATGGGATCGTTAAGCGGGGTGGCGAAGTAGCACTGTACCTGTCTGACAATGTAGACCACGCGGAATTAGACGGCCCAGTATTTAGTCTAGTACCCGGGTCCATCTGGGTATGCATCCTTGTTTTAATGAGCCCTCCACCTTAACCTTTATATAGTGCCCGCCCGCAAGTGGTATAATGTACGACGGCAAATTAGCCGCTACTTTACACAAAACCAATGGAGTGACTTGAGGCAGTATTCCACCACTAGGCGATTTTCATCACCCGGATATGGATCTGGAAGTTCTGGACGTGCAATGCGGTCGGGGCTGTTCCGCCGTGTCATTTCTACAAGTGACTACTGAATTGTGGTTAGTTGAAAATATACTAGGTTCCCACAGATAGTGCCGGTGTTTTGCATCGTCCAGTTTAGACTTAGTTTTAACTAACGAGCCTGGTTTGGTTGAGAATCTCAGCACCGAAATGCCTGTAAGTTGCAGTGATCACGCTGTAATTTTGTTCCGATTTATTTACGCCTCTTCTTGGGTAGTTGTTGATCCTCCAACACTACGTAACTACTTTAGGGGGATTACGTAAGCATGAGCGGCCACTTTCTGACAGCCTTTCAGAACTTACCCTATTTACCCTCCGTGAAAGTATTTTTGCACCACATTAGGGCCACTATTGACACGGCAACTAACTTATCAATTCCGTTAAGTATCAACAAATATGATAAACCATCCCATGGTTTTCGTAGATGTGCGAGAAAGCTTATTTGTGACAAGCGTTTTGCCCCGGTTCAATTCAAATTAACCCAGACCTCGGAAGCTTACGATCAGTGTAAGTTTGTAAGAAACAGGTGTAACCAGGCTGTTCGTAGTGACAAATCTGAATTGCAGTCCTCCGCGGTAGCCCGATTAAGACAAAACTCCAAGCGGTTTTATGAACAATTGTTTAAAAAATCTTCACCAAAACCGGGCATTCCAAATCTGCTTACTCATTCTGGCCTGACTAACAACAACCAAGAGGCAGAGGAGATCATTGCATATACGCTTGAAAAGGTGTCTCTGGAAAGTGACACCGCATACGCCTTGTTTTTCGATTGCCGAACCCTTAACTTCAGCGTTCTGCCTGTCCTCAACGACATAGACTTCGGTCCTATCACTGTTTTAGCAAGGCTAAAATAATCGGACCTTAATGATTCTCAGACTTTTGAAGACATACCACCAAGACAGCTAAAAAATTGTGCAGATAGCCTAACCGCAATCGTGAATGAATTGTTTCGTAAGTCTTCCAGGGAAGGTGAACTACTTGCTGACTGGGAGAAATGTGAATCAACGCCGCTGCGTAACTTGGCTTCCAACTACAGACCCATTTCCCTCTTCAGTATCTGTTCAAAGGTAATGGAAAGCGTCGTTGATGACGCTTTAGGACAACATCTCCACATGCACGGAATAATAACCCCTCAACAGTACGGTTTTAAACAGGACCACTCGTGCGTTACCAACCTAATAGCTACTCATGAACAGTGAACTAAAGCCGTTGATTCTAGAGACCGAGTGGACATTATCCTGCTTAACTTCTCAAAAGCCCTCGATAGGGCAAACCGCGGCATATTGTTTACAAAACAGCCGTCACGAACTGCTCGGAACGAAATGATCTCAATTGGGACGCGCATCACGGCGCTCACCGAAAGGTCAAGCAAGTGCACCAGACAGGACATATGCGGGAACCGAACAACAACCCTGGAACATGTCGTGGGGTGACCAACACCGTCGTCGGCCAGGGCCGAAGCCAAGCTACTGAAGCCAAGCCAATGAAGCCAGCTGCAGTGTTGATTTCATATATAATGCTCTATTGACAATATACGGACAAATTTTCTCATGCCTCACTGCTGAGTCTTTTGCAATCAGTCGGAATAGCTTGAGGTCGTAGTAACCAGCGCTACGACAGATCTGGCGAAGGGGATGGAATTCAAACCCACGCGGGAAAACCCAAATGGATTAGCAATCCATTGGTACGAAGTTTGAGGGAAACTACTACGGTGGTTAGAGGCATATCTGAGTGGACGCACCTTCTCTGTCCGAGTTAATGGCACCCATTCAGCAATTCTAAATGCCCGGTGTGGGGTACCGCAAGGGTTAATTTGAGAACCGTCGCTGTTCACCATATACGTCATTGAAATATCGTATCTTTCATCTTACAGTGTTCTGTTGTACGCAAACGACACGAAGCTTTGGAGGGTCATCAATGAGCCCTACAATGAATCCAGTCTACAACCAGATCTTGATACACTGTGTAACTGGCGTAGGTTTAACAAAATGCCGCTTAATGAGGCGAAATGTAAAGTCCTGAGGCCTTGTCTTAAAAGTGCGACCTCGTATCACCTTGATAATGTTAGACTTGGTGTATCTGAACAAGAGAAAGACTTAGGGTTGATTATCTTCCAGTATCTAAGTCTCTCCGGTAACTGCAAAATGATGGCACGCAAGGCTATTAATGTCTCTAACTTTATCAGCCGTTCCTTAGGCCGCCTAACCCAAGTAGGCTTCATTCCCATTTATTCCATCCTAGTTCGCCACTTAGTAGGAATAAATATTCAAGCATGTTGACCGTAAAGATGTTTTAATGCTTGAACAAATTCACCGCAGGGTTACAAAGCAAGTGAGGGGCATTCGGTATTTGAGTTTTCAGGGCACATTTCAAATTATTAAACTTCTCAACGTAGTGTTTCGAATCATCACAAAAGGCAACATAGTAGCCTAAAAATTCAAACCGACTGCAATCACGCTTGCTCATACATCTTACTAAACGCCCAAGTTCAAGAGGGAATATTTTCAAGCTTGAGCACCAGCGCTTCTGTTTGATTTCCCGGCGTCAAACATTTGGAGTCCGAGTGGTCCGTTTCTGAAAGAACCTGCCAGAAGAGGTTTGCTCTCATCCTACCCTTGACGTATTTAAGATAAGACCGGACAAATATTTCAGGGTAACCTCAGATATTTTCAGTCCGCCTACTTTTCCAAACAATTTCCGATAGGAAGGGCAACCAGTAAATATGGACTTACACAGATCAAAATGACTGGCATGTTGTAGTGTGTCTGTCATGTGTGTCTGTTCTGTTTACCGTGCCTGATGAGCGTCTGTCTGTATGTCTTGTTGCATGCCCTGTTGGCGTGATGGATGTGATGGATGTTTTGTACGTGTTTGTGATCGCCTGATGTGGACAACTGTATCCTTGCACCTTACTACTTCCTCTCACAACCTCAGCGAACGCTGAAACGGATGCAAAAAATACTAGCAACATCCTGGAGTTATTGAAACGCCTCTTCGGCCGGTCTATTCCTAATTGCTTCCAGCTCATTTATATCAGTTTAGTTCGACCGCATCTGAAGAATGGAACTGTAATCTGGCCGCCGTATTTCCAAAAGGATATGTTACTCCTGGAGACGGTACGACGACGAGCCACCAAGTCAGTCCGGGGCCTGAAGACTAAACCATATGAAGAAAGGCTTAAATCTTTGAACATGTACTCCTTAGAGTACCGTCGGCTTAAAGGTGATTTGGTATTAACCTTTTCGATTATGTAGTCCCCGGAACATCCCTGCCGCCTGATGCTCAACAAGGGGAGTAATATGACACTTGGGGGGCACCTCCTAAAACTAGAAATCGAACATAGCAGACTAGAATGCAGACGTAGCTTTTTCTCAATGCGCGTTTGCAGCGTTTGGAATACTGTACCAGTCCACGTTGTTTCTGCCAGCTCTGTAGCAATTTTCAAAACTCGCCTTGACCAGCATCTATTGCATTAGTTCAGATACAGCATCACTTTTCCCCATTTCAGCCTGTTGCCGAGAACCTCGAGATTCTACGCATCGAGATACGGAATCCTCAAAAGCTTCAGCTTACTACTTCCGTCTACAAACCTTTGAACCATTGAACGATTGTCAATTCTTGTCATCCTCTTGTCAAATCTGTGCTCATGCTCCTGATCGGAGCTTTCGCGACGACCTCCTCAACACAAGGTGGTACCTAACCACAGTCATCATCAAAGCTCGCGGGAACAAAAACTTCTTATTCAAGCATATACGACGACTAAGAAAAAAGAAGCCCTCGGCTCTTTCTTTACGACTGCCCGACGGGGAGGCCTCGTCTGACTCCCTAGTTGTGGCCGAGTTATTTAGGGAATACTA
>JTDE01014735.1:0-27515 GCA_014338405.1 Paragonimus skrjabini miyazakii | reverse complement strand
TGTTTGTAGTACAACGGACCTAAAAAAAAATTGGATGATAGATCCGTGTAGTATCGTCAAACGATTGCGCAACGGAGAGAAGAGCAGACTGATGTGCACAAAATTTGTATTGAATTGCAAGGTCACTTTTTTATCAATTTCAACAAAATGCAAAGGTGATACAAAAGGTTGTTGTACAAAAATGAAACATCGTTTGCAAACAAAAATAAGCTAATCTCTACAACCTTTTCAAACGGGTTCAGTTTATGAACGCGCCCACCATGTGCATGTGTCCTTTTGCGGCTACTACTATTCAATTACATAATAAATGAGGAACAGCAGACAGTCATCATATTTGCAATGAATAAATCTAGTGATTCAGCTTGCGCAAACTACATCTACATCACTTACCGGCACTGTCCCAACAGTTCCTCGTGATTTTCCTAAATCTGGATAGTTTACAAAGCATGCCAATGATATCTTCACTTTAGTGGTCGGAGCTACTTTCAGGTATTGTAGTTTTGACAACAATGCTGTAGTGGCTAAGTGGGTAGGCGATAGACCCTCGCCCAGTGGTAGTAAGTTCATTTTTCCCGTCCGAAACCGCCTCTGTCCTCGAGAAAAAACGATTGATCTATCGTAATTAACGGAACTGTTCAGAACGGTCGAGAGGTAACCGTGGTTAGTTTTTTTACCCGTTTGACCTTTTATTCCGCTATGCTCATTAGTGACCCTAACTTTTTTTCTGGTAAATGTCCTTCTGTTTTTGTGATTCGGGGATAATATTTTGGTCACTTCGCCTCATATAAATACTTTGTATTCTTCGCCTTTGTCGCACACGTGTTGGGGCGTGTTGTCTTGGCAACAAATCACGGGGCAGTTTTGTTATTTTTCGGGACCGAGATTTTCCGTGTTAATTATCACATGAAGGGGAGTTCGGCTTTTGCCAAACACACCATATCGAGAACCAACCAGCGTATCATTTCGAAGGTGTACAACATCCACTAACAATTTAAAACGCCTTTCCTGAAGAGCAGTTGAAACGTAATCCCAACAGGCATCGAACTAAAAAAAACAGCGGGGTTTGGAAACAAACTGTATATTTTCAGCAATGTTTGGATATACAAGTAGTTAGCTCTAGCCTCGTCTGGAACCAAATTGGGCAACCAAGAAGAGAAGGAAAAGAAGTGCGGAATGGGCTACAGTCCACTCGGCGGCACCCAAAAGCGCGCAAAGCGAAAAGTGCGTAGAACCTTCAAATGCGTTAAACAACGCCCGAAAAGGTCCGGGTTAAACGAACTTGAAGAATGAAATTGTAGATGAGTCGTTAAGAAGCGGGCAAGCATTTGCTGCGTGCAATCAGTTGCGAGCTTGAAGAAAGTGGCACTGATCTCATATCAGACCTCCTATAGCATGTGTACACAGAATCATGCGTACAAAACAAACAAGCGGGAAAACACGGTTGCAGCCAAGATCCTTAGAGAATCCACACGATCGGTGGTCACCAAAATACAACTTTTCGTCTTCAACAGTCCACCATGTATTCAACTGGTTGCAGGTTCAGTGAACCCAATGTATTCCGGAGGTTTTGTCGAAGATATCAACTTTTTCCGTCTGTGTGATGATGATAGATTGATGTATGATACATTGTATCTTACATTTCAATCATTCGGCCGAAAATTCAAATTTCAGGTTGAGTAAAGGCATTTTATTTATTGACTTCTCTATAACGTTCGTATAGAGGTCGAAAATTAGCACAACGTGTAGAGCGTAAGATTTACCGTTCTAAAAAGCTAATGCTTATTTCTCTTGTGCACCCTTCTTTTGGGAAGCACTTCCAAAAGACACCTCAGAAACACCGGACCTTCAACACTGCTCAGAATCCTCAGCCCTTTTCTATTCATTCTTAGCTTTTTGGTAGTCCAGTACACTATTAATTCGTCATAATGAGAGCAAGATTTGAGTAGAGTGCCCCCTTCCCTTTGGAGTTAGCAACAAATGATGTTGTGTATGGACAGGGTTGTTTTAATTTATTACAATCAACTCCATATCTACACATCAATAATCCACTGTTTTCATTAACTACCTACTTACATTCTGATATCCTGTTTGTTGCGTTCAAGTTAGTCACTGGTCTATTTTTCGTATGCTACCTAGGCCCAGGAAAACAGGCAGGAGTCCGATCCGGTTGAGGGCGCGTTAATCACATTTTACCTTCCAATGAATCTCAAAATATCAGTACCCTAACAAGCTGCTGAAGGGTTTTCTTGAACTAAAGACTGTGTTTGATTCTGATCTCTGAAAATGCCTTATTCGCAAAAGTTTCAGAGAACTAAATGAGTTTGCTGAGATCACAGTATGTCGAGTTTACAAGATTTTTGAGTGTTGTGTCTGTAGGTCCAATAGACAGTAAAATAGCCTGTGTATTGTATTTTTACCAGTAGATCATGCATTTGATGTATTGTGAATGTAAAAGTCAGGTATAGTTAAGTAGCATTATTGTAGCAAAAGGGACGAGTGTACAGTAGAAACTGCAGGCAGCAGCAAGCAGCAAACACAAAGGCCAACACGCAATCGTAATCAGACGAAAGAACAATTGTCCGATCAATAATTCACACGACCATGTAGCTTCTCTAAGAATCCTGACTACAATCGTCTTTTTCTGCTCGTCAGTTCCATACACACGCTTCTGTGTATGCCTACTATAGAAACTCGGTGTAACTAATTACACGCAGCAAAATGCTTACTCTTGTCCTGACGAGTAATCTATTACTCTGTTCTTCAAGGTCGTTCCGACTACACTTTCCCGAATGTTGTTTAACACACCCGAAGGTTCTACGCATTTTTCGCTTGGCGCGCTATTGTGTACAGCCAAGTGGACTGGGGCCTACCTCACGTTCCTTTTCTTTCTACTCTTGGTTGCTGCCGTTGATTCCAGACTATGCTAGACCTAAATGCTTATCATATTTCCAAACGTCACTGGGAATATACGGTTTGTTTCCAAACCCTACGGCGTTCATTTAGTTTTATGCCTGTTGAAACTGCCTTTCGACTGATTTTCAGGAAATGTGTTGTAAACTGTTGGTGGATGAGTGTCGAGCGCATGCCTACTTGTGCATTGCAAAATCTCCAAGCAGCCAAGTCTCTAGCTTGTTTTGTTGCCCAAAGATGGTCACTCAGGGTAGATGACGTGAACAGTCTTTAGGTATTTGACCACCGATGTCTGCGTTTGATCGCTTGTATCTGGTGGCACCAACGAGTGAGCAACGAGGAGGTTAAGAAGCGGGGTTTTGATAGTGATTGTCAAAGGAGTTCTGTCGTTCGGTCTTTAAACTTGCACAGACTTGGATGGTTAGGTCAAGTATTAAGGATGCTAGCTAGTCGTTTGTCACACCATGTGTCGAAGCAACTGTGAAGGAGTGCGATCTCCTAATTCGACGCCGACAAGAAGCTTGCAGTGGTTGTCCTCGTCAAAAGCTGCTATACTGTTAATAATGGCTGATTTGATGACATTGTACGGATTTTTGGCTAGCCGCTCATAAATAATATCTGCAACTTCCGCAGTCACAGTCTTAGGCAAATTGGCGACGACGTAATTATATATGGTGCGCTGTGAGTGGATTCGCCGAAAGTGAAAAATAACTTCGAGCTATGCGGACCACAGTCTAGGGTCTTTACTGCCAAACTCAGGGAGTTTAATCATGACAGTGTTATCCGAAAAAGTCGTTTCCTGTTCAATATTAGAGTACATCGTAATGAAGAGAGAGAAATAGATTTTTGGGGGGGAATATAGGAAGAAGACTGCCAAATAAACAAAAATTTAGCAATACGTGCGATAAAAGTCAACACACGGCCTCACCAGTTTGTCGGGAATAAGCCAATACAAAGATATAAGCGCCAACAGTCAGTTCAAAGTGCAGTTGCTAAGTAGCTCACTATAGGCAAACCCGATCTATGTCCAACAGGAGCACCAAGCAGGCGAGACGCGCGCACCAAAAGTGTATTTGTAGGCAGAATCAATTCAAACAAGTGGTGTTCATTCTCTACAGGGAAAGTGGTGCAAAATGTATATAAAAATAAAGCGGAATATGAAAATATGTACAATACCCTATACAGTGTTTGCCGACGCTGCTGCCGACTAGCGTAGGGTGCGAGACGGACAGATGATGACCTGGCGTAGACGAATGATATCATTCACGAAAGGGTTGGTTACTGTAGATCAGGTTTATCTCCCTGGCTGGGGACCTCGCGACTCCCAGAATAAATGGCTTGAGACATTAGGTGAGATAGTGACTAACCGAGCTCAGTGGCGTGAATATTGTCGTTGTTTGTCCGAGTTCTCGGTGAAGTGAATTCACTTAATGACGCGGGGCAGTGAAATCCGTAAGGAAGCTGTCTTTTTCATGACGCCTTACTTTCACTTGCAACTCGATTGTTTGTTTGTAATACATATGTTGTATGCTTGAATATAGAAGTGGCTATTCTTAGTGATTAGGTCCCCTCCACTTTTTTTCTTGTCTCTTTCTAAACAGGGTTTGCTTTTTCTTCTTTTTCATGGTTGTGTGGCAGTTAAGTATCATTGTGAACCACTGATTTATTGCTGTCTGTGATGATGAGAAGGGGGAGGAGGATGACCAAAGGTGCGCTTTTCCTAGACGATGTGATTTACTGACATGACAGAAACATAAAATATCACCATCTTCATTGGACTTCAAGGGGTGGACCCCAATAATTGTAGCTTGTATTTGCTGGTGTACAATTGCAAAGTGAGAAACAAACAGTGAGGAACCATTTAACTTCGAAAATAATCAGTAAGAGTGAAATTACTCTAGCTGATATGCTAGAACACAAAACAGAATATTCCTAAATGTAGTAACTTTGTGAGACGTCCTCCAATACCACCATGTAAATATTGCCAAATGAAGGACATAAAGAAAGACTTAAACACACATGCGGTTGACGACATCTGCATCAGCTTCACTTCTGCGCCTGTCACGTGCGTATTGATTTATTGCCAGTTTAAATCCGGAACACATAATCACAGAGTAATGTTGTTCCTGGTTTCATGTTGGCCATGGATACTTTTCACAACATTTACCGTTTTTCCTAATTCGGTGCTTACCACAGATAAACCGGCCTTTAATCCGGCTGGATGTGACTACATTGGAAGCGGCAAAATGTATTCCTATGCTATTTATAGCTCCGTGTTCGTTCAGTATGAAACAGCAAAAGAGCGTTGCGCAGCCAATCATAAAGACGGTCGACTCGCCTGGATGACTGAACATGAAGACATGGAGAAGCTGGAATATATTTTGCTATATACGGGATATATAAATGGGAATATAAATTACTGGATTGACGGCTTGCTGGAAGACTCGGCAACAGGCTGCTCGGCCGGCCTTTGCACCTGGGTGGCGGAACAGATAGGTGATGATTTACAAACCCACTTGCCCATGAAAGCACAGTACACATTCCAGACTGCATATGACGAAAAAGTAGTTCAATCTTATCTAGCACCAGTTCTAAGTCTGGTGGCGCATCGTGTGGGACAGGGCCGTGTAGAACGAAAGGCGGTGAACCAGTTTGAATACCATGGGTTCATCTGTTCTTTTCCGGTTCAGTTCACCCCTGAGTGTCCTGACGGATTCTCGCCAGTTCCGAACAATAAAGAACGGTTAGAATGAATTATATACATCGCCTAATGCTACAACGCTATATACAAACTTTGAACGGGTTGGCACGGATGCATTCCTTTGGACCTTTTCATTCAACAAGTATATTTGTAAATACACTCGTTTGTACTGAAGCACAGTTTGTTCTTTGACTTTCATTCACAAACTGTCATTCACACAGCTCTTAGTATTTCACACAGCGTGGTTTCAACTAGTCATCAGCAGTGATCGTGACTAGATCATGTTGAATTTACTCGTGCGCACACTCGCATTATGGTGACCGATCAAGTTTATAGGGAGCAAAATACGAAGTGTTGTCTTAATGTGCGCACTGGCCCAGGGACTCATTTGTTTATTTGAGTTTATAGTACGTTCAGTTAGCCTTAGGTGTCCCGCCAGTATGCCAGTAAGTTACAACCTACATGCGCCCAGTTTGATCAAATCACGTGACCATTAATAACTTCCGAACAACTTGAAATTTGGTTTACTGGTAACGTTTCCCTTCTAACGAAATTTTCGTCACGCCAGAGGAACCAGTTAGAAATTTGGTGGTATTCAACGTAGGCCGTCCTCTCGTGAAATTTGACGGCAGATTTGGGTTCAGAATGGACTGACGAAACCAGATTTAATACCCGAATAATAACGGAATTGTGGTGTCCGTCCGGCTGAACAATGCATAGGGTTTGTGTGTGCAAACGAACATATGGAGAGGGTTTACTTTCAATCGCTAATGTTATAATCTACGAAAGCCTTCAGCAGCAGTTTGATCGAATAGTTTTTCCGTTCCACTCCGTTATCTTCAAGTGGTCAGTAAACGGTTGCCCGGATGGAATCAAGTTAGCTCACTCGACGCTATAAAGATTTCAAAGGTTGTACTTCTGTCCAATTGTACATCATTTTCAACTCTAGTGGTCCGTTAACTTTGTTGCCACATTGGCTATTTACTTGCGTCATGGGTACAACTTCGTACCATTTGGTAAGGCAACCAACCAGTTCGAGAGTGTAACGATTGCCTTTATACACTCCGAAACAGGACCGGTGAAAACCGCTTTCACTAACCGATTTGAATAACCCGCAGATGTAGTCCGTAGGGATGTCCAGTCGAACGAGTGCAGGTTTGCGACCGGCCACACTCTTCCCGCGACTGATGATAGATCACCGCTTCTCTTCGTTAATGGGGTCATCAAGACAGTTTATTTGCTGCAGTGACTGTTTTTTCAGCTTGTTCTGGTACTTGTTCTGGTACAGCAATTTGTTGGTTCTTCCTCTTCAAGCGGTTGAAGAAAATGCCCGTTTTATTGGTTGGTGATTCGAGACCAAGGCATTCCTTTACAATATGATAATCCCACATGGACCTTGAGCATCTAGTCTCTCAGCTATTACATTTCAATTCCTCTGGCGTTGATATCCCGCTGCTATCCCGTCACATCTATTGACGCAGCAAAATTTGCGAATCATTCGTTTGAGTCTCATACCCCTTCCCGTACTCCTAGCCTTTAGAGGCCGGCAATCTCAATGTATTGCACACCACAGGATGAACACCCCCCCCCCCCATGGCCGAGAGATCTCTTTGAAAGAGTATCCGTGTTAGCATGCTGATTTTCCGGTTGATGCCTACCTTCGAAATTGCACTCTTGAAATTGCTACGCCCACTTATTGCTATGCATATCTACCCTTGCTGACCTTTAATGTTTTGTGGCCAGCATAGCGACTGATGGTCTGTCCGATTTAAGAACTTTCTACACAGTTGGTGTTGTCGGCATCGTTCCATAAGCCACTCAATTCCTCCGTGGTATTGTATTGTGTAGCTCCTTTGCCTATACACATTAAGGATGATAAATCACAACCCTTTTCTTCCCAGCAGTATAGTTACGGGAAAATATGGTTCTGGTTGCACTGTCATTGGCATATGATTCAAAAAAGAACTCAACTGTTAAAGGTGATGTAGACAGGATGGCCAGTTCAGGATGTGCACAAAATAGTTCAATCAAGGAATCGAAAACGTGTTTGCACACCTCGGTTCGGTCATATTTTCGTACTTTTTTCAACAATACACTCAGTGGAGCCGCAATGTTTGAGCAGAATGACGTGAAGTGTCTACATTAGGATGCGAACCCAGAGAAAATTTCTTATTTTGGTGGCATCCACAGAAGTTGATCATGGTTGGGCGTGTTCTAATTTCCGAGGGTTAATCCGGATGCCAAGCCTAAAAATAAAAATTCCTCACTACGCAACTTCATTCTGTATCCAATGTCATGTCGGCCGTTTGAGCTTCAGTACTATTCGTCATTTGCCAGGTTATTAATATCCTACTCTATCGGTCTTCCGTAAACGATAACTACATCCATAATAGCGGAGCATTCACATGAGATGAGGCCATATATAGCTTTTGCATAACAGGTAGAAAGGTCGACTCACTGGAAAACGCAAACTGCCTGGATTGTAGCGCATACAGGATGAAAGAGGAGTAGGGACAGTTTTATTTGATCGTTCACCTCCATCGTCACCTGCCAAGGGTCTGAGGCTAAATCAGCCGCAATGAATCAGGCTGATCCACGTGTCAGAAATAAATCCCACTAAGTGGTCTTAATCAGTTAACTATAATCCACGCAAAAGAAATAGTCACAGTTTTTGATCAAAACGACTGACGAAGCCCATATGGAATCAGAAGGCTTGTGATATTTTCTGTGACACATCGTCATTACCACCAACAGCAGCAGGATCCTCATCGTTGTTATCATCATCATCAGAGATAACAATATATCAGTGGCTTGAGCTCATGCCTAACTACCATACAACTATCAAGGAAAAACCAAGCTCTAGGCAAAAACTGCCTTTTACACTTTTTGTATGGTAAAACAGAAATTCTCTTCTTAGGTGCCATTAGGCATTTGACATCATCTGTGTCTTTAGCATGCTTCAATAAGCTGGCCATTTCCAGGTCTCCAGCGTCCTCAACAGAAGGATCTAAGCATTGTTTCAGGACCTGGTCTCACCAACCAGTGGTTCTCTCCAGCACTGTCCTCTGGCCTAAATACCTGGACAGTTTAAGTATCTGCGTCTAGCGATCTGAGATGCAATGAGACTCACGGCTGCTAAACTTGAGTCTTAAAAATACTGTTCAGGAACGCGTGATAAGTCTCGCCTGTCCAACGTCCAGGTGTTGCTATAACAGGCCCAATGAGTCCACTAAAATAACTGCATCAATTGGAATTCAATCTGTCCCTTTAAACTTATACTGTCATGTCCGTCTGTTAGCGATAGCTGTCACTATGGAGCCTTGGGTTGACACTACATTATCGTTCGTTCTGGTGAAAGCCGATTTGGTTTGCACGATAATCGAATAGCAGCGCACGCCTTACTGTGTGTACTGCTTGTCCGTGTCTCGATTAGCCTTAGTGAGGACAGGTCAGTGACCACTAGCTCCGCGGTTAATAACAAGCTTTCATGACTGGCAAGCATAACGGCAAGCACGGTAACTTAAATTTGGTTACAACACTCAGCCTGCTCTTTGTCACTAACCTAACAGGATCTTCATTCCAATAATTGGTAACTGTGGTGTCTTCCCACAGAACGACCTTGAAAATGGCTACACAGGGAGAACGGAACTGCATCAAGTTGGTGAGTTTGTTACTGATTATAGCCTTAAAAGGATTTTGCTGTCTAAAAGATGGAGGGACACGACCAAAGCTGTGTAATTTCATTCGTGCTTGACTGCAAAGAGAAAATTCGCATTGCGTCATTTGGTCCAATCATTGGCTTGTGCTCTCTGCCCCCTCTGGGCTGGACTCTATACCCCGATTGGACCACATGACGCCCTTCACAACTCAGGTGTTCTCTCGGACATTGTCCTAGCGCGGCAGCCAATGCGTGCAGTCACAATCAAAAAGACCGCAAAATACGAGTCCACTAGACCAATCATAAACCGCTTCCATAGCCTGAAAATACAATAGAGAAATTCTACTGCACTAAAACGAAAGGCTTTTTTACGAAAGATACATTCTTATGCCTAAAAGAGAAACCAGCATGGAGAAAGCTATAGTGCCCACAATAGTTTGAGGTCTGTCAAAGGCACGCCCATTCAGTTCACTTTAGAGAGGTTTTCTGCAACCGCTTTTCCAGATAACAATGGACATAACACAACGTTGAAACCACAATCAGATTAGCTGGCTGTGGATATGGTGAGGGTGTATCTGGATGTTGACGCACGTCTGTAACCGTTCCAGCGATTGAAAGGCAATGCTGAACTGGAAACCAGCATGCATGCACCAGTGCGTACAAATGGACACAGTAAAATTACGATATAATATTTCCCTAATGGATTGTGTCATCACGATAGTTTATTCACCACACAATAGATAGTGAAAAGTTACGTTCACGAACGAGACAGATTTACGAATCACTAAAAGCATGATCAAAATGAAACATTTTTATCAGGGAATCTGAGGCACGTTATACTGTTTTTTGGTTGACCGCATCATTTGTGGACACTGGCCAGACTAGTTTGTGTGCCGGAGAGATCGATTTATTCAACTCAGAACACATAAGCCCGACATGCCTCCGGTGAAATGAAACTATCTATCCTAAACGGCCATCAGAAACAGCTGCATATACAATCTGTACAATCCTAGAGAAATCAATTTGCAAACAAACAAGAAACTTGTCAACAGTGCATTAAACACCTTACCCTGCCAAACCCCACCCCCACCGACCCAGTTCGATCAGCGCTCACATTCAATAACATGTTATCCAAATTCGTATTCACCTAACCAAAACCCATATGATGCGAATATTTGGTGTCGACCCCAACCAAACGGTTTTCACATCATGAATATATCGTTTATCAGAACGAAACAGGTTTCTAGAAAATAAAATACCTCAATCTGGATAACATTATGGAAGCAACTGTCCATGCCGATCTCGATAACGCACAAGCTGCTTTCATCACTGCGCACGTAAAATGGTCATATATATATATGTATATATATGCATATATAAGTAAATAGCAGTGTGCCAAATGTGCGTGAATAGTAAAACTGTATAACTGTTAGCTGTCACGAATCACCAACTGAGACAGTGGGATCTTGCGGGGTATGACGGACGGATGAGTTGATATGAAGGTAGTTCTTGACATGTAATTCGTTCGCTGGATGAAACTATGTAAGTTTTGGAGTCGAAAATCCTTATCGTAGGACCGTGTATTGTTTAGCTTTTATGACAGCGTGAAGGCAGGATGTGTTGGTCAGCATGCTGCCTTGCAGGGAATAGTCATTCTTGTTTGTGCGTCGCGTGTTGGTGTGAGGCAAAACCTGAGTAGTTGTAGCAGTGTTCGCGGCCATGAGCCATGCCAAACAATGAGCGAGGTAACGTATTTTTGATACCGACGCTAACACTGCTGACAGAGTTGGAATCGCTTACCATGTTGGGTGTTCTATGCAGGCGCTATTTCGAGTTTGTTGGAACAGTCCAACAGAATAATACTCAGCCATTTCTCACTGTCAAAATCTGAACGACAGTGAAAACCAACATTCAGCGCGTTGACCCTCAATGCATTGGTATTGACCCCGTGTACAGTGAAATCACGTCAAGCCAGCGAAGCACATAGCGAGTCGACATTTTAGTCCCCGGATGGATATTACCCACTAACAGCTTGACTGAAACAAAAGTAGGTGATAAACCAAAATCAACAAAAATATGCAATGGAACTAGACTACCAAAAAAAAAGATTCATTGTGGTCGTTGCAGACTTTGGTCAAATACACATAGCCGCTTTTATAGATCACGTTAGTCTTGGAAATATGAGTTAAAAGTTTATTAACGCTGGGGTATGTTGCATATTGTATACGACATGTTAGGGAGGTATCTTAGTTCGATGTGTACACGACAGATTCAACAGGTTAATTAAGAAACGTGTACGGATATGTGTATTGGAGTTGTGGTGGTGTGGTGTCCCAGTGATTATTCGGTTGAGAGAACATAGACCTGTTGTCGCATACTGAGCTATCCAATCGAGAACCATCAGAACAGAAATCTGAGCGGCACTAAGCAATCCTAATTTATTGGAAAAGCACCTTTTTATAGAGGAACAATATTTACGACTGCTATTAAGCGACAGACGTCCTCACGTTTTGAGTGACCAGTTTGCTGCTGTGTTGTTAAACGACCTTGCATCTAATACCTCGGTTGTTGGGAGCAGATACGCATTCAGCAGCTGATCGCTGTTTATGATTGTTTGGCGTCAGTTTGATCATAGTTCCGCTTAAACAGCTTGTGCGCAAACCCTGATTGGTTGAACGTTCTCTAGTCAAGAAACCGTCCCAGTTCAAACTCATTACACCTGTCAGCTACGGGCAAGGTCATTCGAATCCCTACATTGTGCATGTACTTCTAAAAAGTAGATTAGTTTCTCTAACTCTTCCTCGAGAGCGATGCAAATAGACTGGTGGGGTGATTGAGCGCGTCAACTATTGCACGCTCATTGTTATCAGAGCATATGAAGAGAAATATATGATGTAAGTAACAGCGTTGAGATCTTGAGGCATTGTTGACGGCACTTGGTAAGTCCGGATGTCCAAGTGAGATGATCAACCTAATTAAAATGGTTCCTCACTGGAGTGAAGCAGGGTTGTGTTCTAGCCTCAGTTCTAATTAGTTTATATTTGACTGCCATGCTCATAGTTGCTCTTCAGAACTTGGAGGAAGCTGTTGATGCTGAATACCGCACGGATGGCTCCTTTCTGAATATTCTGAGCTTCACGTCCCAAGTAGGTTACACATTTCAATGATACGCAGTCTTTTGCTGGCAGATGATAGTGCGCTAGTCGCACATAACAAATATGAACTTAAGCGACTGACTATGGTTTTCGCGAACGCAGCTCCTCAGTTTGATTTGGATATCAACACAGGTAAGACATTTCCTTTCTATCAGTCTTCTCCTGGTATAGGTACTGTGAGTGCATCTGGAATCTGCATCAATGGTGGCACGGTGGACAGCTGCACAAATTTCTGCTACCTGGGTAGAAATCTGTTGAAAGATCTGTCCGTGAACCGCGATTCGAGAGCTTGTGTGGCGAACACTAACGCTGCTTTCATCTTGAAAGTCGTGTTTGGAAGAACCAGAGCTTGAAGATGAGCGCTAAGCTTCTTGTTTATTGCTCAATGGTGCCACCTACATTGCTGCACGGCAGGAACACAGTGGATTCCCTTTTGTTAAAACATGTTTTTGAACTGTCGCCAATAAAACCAACAGCCTAGATAAACTGAAGTACATCGCCACTTTATACATAAAGGAGTCTATTATATGGACTTCTTGAGAGCGTTGACTGCCAGTTCAACAGTAGCTCACATAGGCTGTAATGAATAAGTGACAAGCCCATCAAATAAAATCGAAATTTATTTACATTAGGGTACACATTGCTGGAAACAGAATCCATAGTAGTATAAAAAATTAGTCTTGATACAACATTTTTATCTGTAATACTGGTTGATGTCATTTTGTATTATCTTGGTTATCTAACTGTTGATCGACACTTTCAACTCAGGTTTCTCAGTGGGTACATTATGAACACTTTTTGAGTCAACTGCGTGCCTAGCGCGTCTTCGTAGCAAATACACGCTTGTAAAGCGGTTGTACAGAGCAGATCTACACGGCATCATTGTCTATTTTATGGAACCACATTGTATACCGTATATCTCAAGCACGTAATCAGCAGTATCATCACTACATACTGTTCTAGTGTAACACGAACCCGCAGTAACCTTTGTTTTTCGAATCTCTTCTATGCAGACGTTTCCATACAAAATTGATGGAAGATCCTATATCGCTTGGTTTGGTAACTCATAAAACGTGATACTTCCAGTACATATAGGCAGAACATACCATTTTGCTGTTACGTTTGCGCAAATGTTTTAGTAATCTTGTATGTTCTGTGAGTGTTGGGAATGGTAGTGGTGTTGAAAGCTCGGGTTGATGGTATATGCAATCGATTGATAGCCCAGCTTTGTAGTTAGGTTGCAAATATTACTTAACGGGGTGACACCATCATGTTTGAGAACTAGGGTTTGTACGTTCAAAACACTATGCAGTAATGACATCACCTCGTTTTGTGATGAAATGTTTGCAACCTAAATGCCGATTTCAACGAATGACCGAATACCTAAAGGGGTACGGTTTTGGGACACTTTAAACACAGGATCGTTTTTCGACTGCTAAATTTGTCTGTCGGGACTCCGCTGGCGGGAGGATATCGATCATACTGTAGTACCATTCATGACTTAGTACTTCCGCAAAACTTACTTGTGCGTTGAAGATGAATGCTCAAACCATACTTCTGGTGAATAGTCAGGCAGGTGCATGCGTTGAGATACTGAAGCATTTATGGAGAAATACAGGAAACATTAGTGAATTATCTGACAAGAAAGGGTGTTTCCCCACACGAACTGGGCATTGGCAACTGAATCGCTCCGGATTATCACTGCGTACAAACGAGTTTGTTTGTTCATTTTGTTGTTGGAATATGTGCCACTTGTGTCCATTTGATGATTATGTCGTTCTTGTGCCAGTGGAATCCTCAATTTACAACATTACTGCAGCTTCAGCTAGTGTCTCTCTAATCCAATTTCCGTTTGTGAGTGTATAAATAAGACAAAGGTTGTACGCATGTTTCTATGTTTGATCAACCGGCATCTAGGACACGGTACCATACTCTTCTGGATTATTTGGTGCATAAGTAGCAAGATATGCTTATTTTCCAAATTTGTAAGTTGCCCGAAGATCGTCGTTGATGAATGAGGTTTGCAAACAACTCTAGTGTTGCTAGTGTAAGTCCAAACATTATATTGAACACCCACAAATGTGTCCATTCTCCTTTCTGCTGATTCCGGCATTTTTATCGTATAAACGAAAACATCGATCTATTGTATGAAAACGATTTTGGGGCACTGTGTCACCGAACATCTGAATTCGTATTTTTTTACCAACAGGAATCGCGCAAGAATGGCGTGCATAAAGGATCTATCGAACATCTGTTTATGTGGATGCTGCAAAGTGGTTCAAACGTTCAGGACCGCACTTCAGGTAACGTAAATTTGGTCCTCTTGTATGCACTTCTGATAGCTACTACCTTAGTCGCTGATACGAAGTGATTATTCTGCCAATAACCTGTCTTTCTGCATAAGTTTGGGCTGTTACTGATGCTTTAATCTGGAATACGTTTGTCTCAACGAAAGTCGCATGGACGTACTTGAATCGATAAAACACTCATTATTATGGCACAACCTGTTGGCGGTGGTCAGCAAGAGGGCCGTTGTACGCCCCAATGTCGACTTGTTTTGACTGTGGATGTATCCAGGCTGATCAAACATCAAGTCATCAGACCGTGACACGAAAATCAATGGTGAGAGGTGCAGTTCCATCTTTGGCAGCCACGTATCGCTTCATTCTGTTGCCTATGCCAAGAAAGAATATTGTGTTATTAAGCTACGCAAATAGAAATGGGTCTATTTGACAGCTTGGCTATTCTAGGGTGTGAGCAATATGACATTTATTAGCGTGCAAAGCGAACGACCTCTGTGAATCAATTTTCAAGGTTACGGTGGCTTCAGTTCGTAAGAGAAAGCTTCTCAGTTTGGATTTAGACAGCTATAAACTAGGAAGTAGCTGAAGAGGTATATCTGTCCTTTCTGCGACCAGGCAAAAATGAATTATCAAATCTGATCGATCAGCTAACCTCATTTAAGAATATTGTTGACTATAATACATGGTCTAACTCAAGTCGTTCGCACACTCGTGCCACATTCATTCACTGGAATGTGAGTATGTTGCCTACCAAAAGTTATTCCTTAACTCGTTCTGAATTTTAGATGTAATAGTTAATTTGGCTCAACAGAGATAAAGTAGCCTATACAAGGAATGCGTTCAGTGTGAGGAACAGCAAGGACACAAAAAGATACTTCATTTAACACCCCTTGATGCTTTCACGTTCGATACGCTGGACTTAATTGGGGTCACAAAAGATGCTTAGTTAACGACGCGGTGTGCACACTGAGAGCAATTGAAGCAAAACCCAACTGTACATGTAGTACCAAGAACCTGTCATTAGTGTAACCCATATCATGTTGAGGTCATCGTTATGGTAAGATGTTCGTTGTTCATGAGACTATAAAATGTGAACACACAGTAAGATGAGCGGCACAACACGAAATTCTGACAATGATCCGAAAAGGCGTAGTATTCGCTGCGGTACTCATATTTTTCTACATAAACCACGGTAAACTTCTACGGAATTTGTGATGTTTTTCATTTAATGGTTAATTACTGGTCAACTTGTTAGTTAAAAGTGAACCGATCGAACTGCTTACAATATTTTATCTTTCCGAATATAACCATAATTCAAACTCTTTTGTTGGTACTAATTATAGTAACGTTACTGTCACCTTTATGCAGCACAGGCAGTCGAATGTTATAAATGTACACTGTGTACGCGGCCTCTGGATACAACAAAATCCACCCGAGAATCCGGATGTAACTATTGCTCAGTGAGTTGTTTTGTGAAATTGGTTGTCTTCACCTTATTGTGCCACATATCCCAAATACTTTTGTGTGTACATCGCCCGCAAAAGATACTTTTTGTCCATCGGAATACGCGGTCAACATTCGATACGGACAAGACACGTTTCTATTTTTCCTGCACATAGCCAATGTAACCATAGCAATTAATTTAGGGTATTTGTCGTCTACTGTTAGGCCAAGCCGACTGGACCCTATTTCTGATAGTTTGGAGTCGTCGCGACCAACGTAAACGACCTAAGTTTATGTTCGACTGAGGGTGCGACTTGTGCCAACTGGAAAGCCGAAGCTCTTTCTATGCATCAAACAGATAGACCAGGTCACAGAGGATGGCAGATGTGTTCAGAAATTCATCAGTCACAGTGTGACTATGTTTGTCGCATTATCTCGTTACTGATTATGCGCTATATGATATGCGCTATATGCGCTATCTTCACCGGATAAAGTAATTGTGTACAAAACGACGTTTAATCAAGCCAAAATTTATAAAAACCCTTTGCGCACTGTTTTTTGATATCAACTGAGTGTAATTTTATTAAATGTCAATGAAGAACAAATATGAGGTAATTCAGTTTAGGCTTTTGATGACACGAACCATTAAAATAAGAATGAGCTACTTCATAAAGACACGTGTGTCTGTATTTACAGAACATTAGTCCATCCTTGACACTGGCTTCCTGTACTTAACACTTTTCCTAGACCGTTTTGGGATACTTCATGAATGAGATAACGACGGTATCCAGATCATGCGTCAGTACGTGTTCCCCGCTGAACCTGGCCCCCTCTGGTACCGGATTCCAGACCACTTGCTGTCAAACCGAACTGTGCAACACTAATGCGGCTGTCAAACCATATACCAGTGCTAGTTGGCATGTTACTTGTGTTCTGCTTCTCATTCTACCATGCATATCCAAAATGAAGTCGTGGTAACTCAGCTTGTGCTGATTCAGATATATCCATCTAGTTAATTTATTGCATAGTTTTTCGTTTTGGTGTCGAACGAATGAACACAATAAACGACGTTCTTCTTTTCGTTTAATCTCATTATTTATACTTCATACCAAAATTATCCGACTAGATTCGTTTAATTTGTTTTCCGCATACACGGCTGATTTGTACGTGCTTTCCGTTGTTCATGTATAAACTGATATCACCAATATAAAGCATTACCGTTTTCTTATTCGATACATCCATAGTGACCTTTTGATTAACAATCACTTAGTTGACCTTCTTCCATTTCAGTGTGTATGTTTCATTTTTGATTTTTTCAGGTAAGTAAACTGGATTCCTAATTACTGAACTTCCACAGATATATACATATTGGGCATAACGGAAATTGTTGGCCAAATTGATGATGTATGATGTCCTGATTAACTCTGTTTAAAACTGATCAATACCAACCCGTTTGTACTAAGAATTCTGCTTCAACACTTCTGCCGATGTCATGATGTTAGTAAGTGAACAATTTTCCAGTCCAAGCGTCGTTTGCTGTCACAAGATAATGAGCGTCGTTAGTAGTATTGTGATCATGTGTAAGAGTTATATAAACAAGTAAAATTCAAAATCATAAACCCTTAACAAATAAGCTTATACAATTAAGTAGTAGGTTACGATCACGCACTGAAAACACTATTCATGCATAGCCAGTATTTAGCAACTCAACAATAACACAGGTAACAGATTGGGCTATCGGTTCAAAATGAGTGGTACAAGAATATTAGTACCTCATAGCCGACTTTAATTGTGCTAGTGCCTTGTGATCCCGAAGAACTGCACCATACACTGAAATAAAAAAGAACTCCATGAATAGCAACGGTGTTGGGTTATTCCTAGCATAAGTGTAATAGATTTCCCTTTCAAAATTCCTCTTAAGCACTTGACCGGTTTTGTAGTTGTTGTTACTCACCCGGTAGGCTGCCTGGTGAATTTCGAGTATACATCTTGCTATAGAAATGATAGATACTGAAAGTTTTGGGTATTAACTTATTCGCGAGTTAGGTATGCCGCTCCTCTCAGACTCAACGGAGTCTGACGCGGACTGAGTTTCTGTACGATTCTAGTTAATGATCTTAACAGCAGCGGTGACCTACGGACTACACTTCGTCTGGGATAAACGGCACAGCTAACTCACAAATGGGTTAGTACCTACATATTTTACGTTCCGTTTGTGCATAACAAGCTGGCGAAATATATTGAGTCAACTAGGTGATCTGTCTTCAAGACCCGGTTTGTCATAAAAGAAAACGGGTCATACTAGCTTAACTTGTTTTGAAATAACGCTCCTTATGGTACATTACCGTTCATACTATACAAAGAAACTATTTAAATGCAGTACATTAGTGAATAATAGAAGTTGATCTATCACACTCAGCTGCCTTTAACTCCGAGATAAACAAGTGATGTGTGTGAACAACCCATATAGTGGAGATCGAGTGATTTTGTGTGAGTAACAACACCACATTGAGTGGAGTAATATTGGGTGGATGCTACGTAAAAACGAGATAAAGGAACCGTCTAGGTAAATATGATAACACTGACTGGATACGCTGGACGGTCGATGATGCATGCTTTCTCGTTCACTGTTGTATTTGTCAACTTCGCTGATTCATCTACTTGTTAATCTACTTTGGCGGGCGTTCGGACATGCGTTGGAGTAAGATTCGGTAGACACAACCGCAGCTGTGTTGTTACTATATGTTAAATCAATAGTCTCATTTACCACTTGGAAAGATGTTGAGCCGTAAACTGTCGAGGGATTCATTTAGTTCTGTGAAATTTCACGTGAATTAGCAAACTAAGAGGGAAACAGAATTATCCTGCACCCTAAAATCAAGATATCAGATGACAGCTTATCGGGAGAAAAGTACCACGTGAGGCCTAACAGTAGGATAACTTTCTTCGAGGGCAGTTCACAATGTTTGACTTATACTGTCATCTTTGAAAAACAGCCTGAAGACTGTTCGCCTCTTGAAACCCAGAAAAGTATGCCTTGTCAATTACCGTTTTATGTATGGCAGGAAACCTTTTGTGATAGTTATTAACCGGAATGACTTTCGTAAAAATCATAAAACAGATGAGGATGGTCAAAATGTGCAATCTTTAAAACCGCACCTAGCTTACTAATACCGTTGAGTTGGTAGCAACTGAAACCACGTTCGCAAAACATTTACAGGGGTATAGACTGTTTGTTCGTGGTTCCCAATGGGAACGTTGCACAGAACGTGTACATGCAGCTAATGTAAGACTAGACTCGCTTACCTTTTGACTATGAATGATTTCAAAAACATCTGGGTAGTCGTTCCGAGGTTTCGAATAGCTCAATGAGTTCGTCAGCAGTGAAAGAGGATTTAAGCAAACAGTCTGTTTTCAACCATATCATCATAGTTGTCGAACAAGTAAACTCAAAACAACTTAACAGACGAGCATATCAGTCGGTTTTGGTGTCCGAGTTGACTACTTGAGGTGTGAAGTCGAGAACGATGCTGTAGTAAGCGTAGGGTATGGACATAATGTTTTCTGAGTGTACATTTGTAGATGGCGTAACCGAATACCAATTATTTCCGCGGTGGATAGAATACGAAACTTGGCTCCTTTGAATTGATGGTGTTACAAGAGACATATAATGCTACATTGGCGAGGTGATCGCGCTTGTGTACTGTTTTGATCCGGCCGGCTGTACTGACTAGGACTCCGGTCCTTCCAGGTGCAACCTTGTCAGACAGGCTGAAGGGGAGCAGTCAGCAGAAAAACAGTTATACTCATAGGATTGTATGTCGCACTACTGACCGCGTAGGAGTGCTTAGGTAGTGAGGCACCATCTTATGGGCATACAGGAGAACTATTTTCATAGTTTCGGCACTGCTGTCTTCCGTATCAGGAAGAAGGGGGTTAGAAAATGTACCCTCCAACAAAGTGCACTACGATCGCCCAACGGTTGACCGTGACCGCCAGCGTCTAAAGCAATACGGTCGAAAAACATTTGTTATCTCTCAAAAGCCTGATGTAGCTTCGAGTACATCCACTGCGCGCAGCATTGCTCAGAATCAGACATCAGCGTCTTATTCACTGCGCCCTCGGGCTAGGCAAGACCCTCACTGCCAAGTGAGTCAGACTCTTGAGTCATTGGCTCTGGGTGGGGTCCCCTAATAAAACCCTATATCCTGTTGTCTCGCAGGTCAGACACCCGGGATGGGGTCCCTCAAGTCAACCCCCTTCCGAGGCATAAACAACCGGGAAGTATCAGAAGTTATCGTTCTCTCGACAGTGACATTACTAACCTATCACGACTTTCTCTTACTGTTTTACGCCCATTCCTTCTGCCATCCATGTGCTTTCGGGCGATAACTGTTTTCTGAGGCCAAGACAACTGGCAAACATTGTCGCCTTCAATTTCCGCACTCTCCGACAAGTCGGTCAGCAAGCTGCTCTGGTAAGTACTCTCTCAAATCCGGGTATTGATGTGTGCTGTGTGTCGGAGACGCGAGTCCACGATTCTGGCAGGGTTGCCCATTTGAGCTCACCATTAGATAACTGTCGATTCAAGCGCTTTTATCTCAGGGTTTCTGGTGACACTGAAGCTGAATCTCGCGGTCAAGCTGGGATGGGAATCGCACTGAGTTCCAGAGCGGAGCCATGCTTGCTCGATTGGATCCCAGTGAACAGTCGCTTGTGCACTGTCAGACTCAATACATCGGTAAAAGTCTGTCGACACAAATCAGAAAGACGTTGTGTATTCATTATATGGGTCTACGCCCCGACGGACAGCTGTTCGGATGCTACCAAGTATGCGTTCTATGATGCCCTCGTTGACCTTCTGAGACAAACTAAGCACTCAGACATCATCATACTAGCGAGCGATTTTGATGCTCAGCTTGGTCGTCTTTCTTCTGATGAGGGGCGGCTAGGAGGTATGTTTGGTGTCCGGGCAAAACGCACTGATGATAGCGAAAGATTACTGCAGCTGTGTGCATCCCACGGTCTCTATATTTCGAGGACCGCATTCCAACACAGGAAGAGAGACTGTGCTACATGGAGACCTCCGTGTGCTTCTCAGCCGTGGACACAGTTGGATCATATAGCAGTCAGTTACAGGTGGCACCACTCTGTTAAGGACTGTCGTGCATTTTGGAGCAACCACCTGGACTCAGACCATGCCGTTTTGCGTACCCGTTTTGCATTATCATTTGCCTGGAGGACCTACGCTCGTAAATGCAAGGTGTTTAACTGGCATTCGAGCGATGAGGATGTAAAGAACACTTACCAGAAAGCGTTGGTAAAGAAGTTATTCAGTTCCAGTCAGATGAAGGATCCTTATGAACACTGGGAACAAATCGCCGAAGCTATGAAGGCATGCTGTGACTAGGCATGTTCCAATGGGGCCGTTCAGTTGCGACAGAACTGGATTTCCGGCACGTCGATAAACCTCGTGAAGGAGCGTCGCTCGATCCCACCTGGTTCTGAATATGACTACGACCGTCGAGAACTTAAACGCATGCTGACTAAAAGCTTGCGCAAAGACCGTGAGCAATACTTGGTCGAACAATCAAAAGAGATGGAAAAAGCCTTTTTATCTGGGAATAGCAGAAAGCTCTTTTTCCCTGGTCCGTGGTTGTACTGGCCGTCGAGTCGGTGTAAGTGAAACCATATGTGAAAAATCTGGTTTACTTATTACAAGTCAATCGCGCCGACTTGGCAGGTGGGCTGAACATTTTGAAGAACAGTTCAGCTGGCCTCAACCAGATCATATGGACGACGGTACCCGATTGGTCAGTTATTGCATTCCAGACGGTCCTCCGTCGGAAGCAGAAGTGGTCCTGGAGCTTAAGTTATCGAAGCGTAATAAGGTTCCTGGTCCAGACCTACTCCCACTTTCTCTTCTCAAGGATGGTGGGGAGAGGTTGATTTCAGAACTGACGCGACTCCTCCAGACGATCTGGGAGACTGAGGAGGTACCACGTGATTGGTGCCTATCAACTATCATCCCCGTTTTCAAAAAGGGGATCCGAAGTCAATGTGACAGACACAGAGGCCTCAGTTTGGTGTCGATTGCGTCTAGGTTACTCACTGACCTCATTTTACGTCGGCTCACTAAGCCCAGAGATAGCCAGATACGTGAAGAACAGGCAGGATTACGATTCGGTCGAGGGTGCGTTGATCATATTTTTACCTTGCGATGGATCTTGGAACATCGGCACCGTTACAGACAGCCAACAGTCGTGGTCTTTTTGGACCTGAAGGCTTCCTTCGATTCAGTTGCTCGTAACGTTCTCTGGAGCTGCCTTCTCCGCAAGGGAGTACCAGAGGAATACGTGAATCTACTGAGATCATTGTATGCTCACTCTGCGAGCAGGGTGAGGGTTTATGAACAACTGTCTCGGGCGTTCAGCACTTCTAGTGGTGTTCGTCAGGGGTGTCCGATTTCCCCCTTCCTGTTCAACTTTGTCATGGACGACATTCTGGACGGTGCGCTTCGGGAATACAGTGAGCTTGGTGTTGAGCGTCTTCCTGGCGCCAGATTGACCGATCTGCAGCACGCGGACGACATTGTCTTACTTAGCCCCTCTGCCAAAAACATGCAGACCATGCTGGACAGGTTGAACGACCGAGCTGGTTTGTATGGAATGCGCTTTGCACTTTCAAAGCGCAATGTGTTGCTTCAAGACTGGGACACTTCAACTCCTACTTTCTTGATTGCAGGTAATCCGTTTGAGACTGTGGACAGTTTCACATACTTGGGTAGCATTATCTCATCAGCATGTAATATTGCTGATGAGATATCAGCGAGGATTGTAAAGGCACGAGTCGCCTTTGCCAAACTGCGTCATCTGTGGCGTCGAAAAGACGTCTGGTTGTCGCTGAAAGGAAGGGTATATAATGCCTGTGTACGATCCATTTTGCTTTATGGTTCGGAAACGTGGTCTGTTCACAAAGAAGATATTAACAGACTTGCTGTGTTTGACCATCGTTGTCTCCACCAATTGGCCCATACTAAGTGGACTGACCGCGTGAGCAACGTGGCATTTCGTCGGCGCGTATTCCGGAACGCTCGGGATGCGCGATCAATTGGTCGGCTAATCACGCTGCATAGCATTCGATGGTTGGGTCACGTACTCCGTATGTCATCTAATCGTTTACCGTACCGGGCATTATATACTGAGACCACCAATAGTTGGGTAAGACCGCTTGGTGGTCAAGCAACAACGTGGTCACGAAATATGAAGACTTTGACTGCTCCATTGAGCAAAGTGGGTAGGTGTCGCCTGCCTGGATGGGGTCCTCGTGATCACTCAAACCGCTAGTTAGAGACGCTATCCGAAATGGCTATGTGTCACAGTCAATGGCGTACCTGTATCCATACCATTTCAAGTTCTTCCGCTTAGTCTCTTAATACTTTTCAAACTTCTTATTAGCGTTTTCTTCTAGTATATTTTACGCCACTGTTGAGGTGAGCGGCGGCCCGAGCCATAGTGCTTTTTGGTCAGGCTCATAGCTGTTATGATGATGATGATGATGTTACAAGCAGGAAATGAATTGGAAAGCCGAGCAAATATGCAAATCTTCGTAGTTCAGTTCCCATGAAATGACTATGGAACTTGATCCGCTCTCTAAAGTCCCGCTTCAGTAGAATCTACTCAAATAGGTGATGGAAGCTGAACTCCCGGACAGATTCATTGTATAAGACTTGATCGCCGCACCAACTAAGGACCTCATTATTAGGGTTAACCCTGTGTTGCATTCATCCACGTTTAAAGGAAACACAAGCACTAAATGGAAGAAATGATATTTGAAACAGTGTTCGAAACAAACTTTCTTCAGTGTATCATTAAAGGGTTGGATCACTTACCGACCTGCGCTCAAAATTAGTCTTAAGTGAGGGTCAAATATATACGATTAGTATATGCTTGTGTGTTCCTCCACTTGCTGTTGTTGCACAACGAAGTGTGTAGGCCGAAAAACTAGACGTTCGCTCAGACGGATTAGAGAGCATTACCCAACCTGAAACAGAAGCAGAGATATCGCATCAATCTTCAGTGCAAACGGGCAACATCTTGGCGTCATTGGCAGTCGAGTAGACGTATAAAAATTGTTTCGCGTCGCATGTGACGTTTCAGTCAAACACCCCGAAGCAGCCAGAGAGCGGATGATGCAGCTGTCGAAGCATACGCCATCAGTGCATTGTTCACAGAACAATTCATTCAGACATTACAACTCCATTGGCCTCGTGTGAATAGTGCTCATTCCTCCTTACAGAGAACTGACATCAGTCACCTGTACCCAGAACAACGGCCTCGACGTGTGTGCAGTTGTTATGACGATGAAACATATAAGGTGCTGTTTTTAATACTCTCTATAATGGTAATGCCCTAAATATAAAATCTTGAAAACATTTTCAGCAAGCTCCGCATTCCCTAAAATTTTGACCATAACTTTCTTGTTAATTGCGGAGTTAAGGGTTTTCTTCGATCGGCGATTTTCAGCAACAGTTGACTCTAATCATTCTGCTGTTGTAAGGATGAGCATAACAAACACTCTTGACCATATTTCGCAGTGTGGAATAATAGCCAATCATTTGTGTTAAAGAATGCACACATACTACGAGAAACGTAATACCTACTATTAGCGGTATCCGACTTAAGTCAGCTGAGCATACTAAAGGACTAAAATTTCCTTCAGTTGGGACTGGTCTGTAGTATTCTTTTCTCAAAAAGGATTCTGTCAAAAGATCTGGGAAGTCACGTGGGTAGACACGATGACGGCGGAAGAATGAAAATATCGAATTTCACAATAAAACGTCTTACTACTGTGTTACAAATAAGTAGCGTCGTAGCTTTGAAACATAAAACGTTTTTTCCGGTGCTAAGTTTGAAAAATGAAGTCATGACAGATACTGGTGCTTTTTTACAGGCGCTTACCATATGCTGTTGAATTTGTCAAATCAGATCGGTAACGCAAAAAGAAAATGCAATGAAATAACAACTTCGGGTTGAACAACATCCACAACTGATTGCAGCTTTCGCATTCCCATAGAATTTCCAGTCGATTCCGTTCTAAATCAAGCATTAGACTCGAGTTTCGCTCTTATTAGGGCGGGATTATCGATTGGAGTTAACAGACAGTAACTGTGTCTTTTGTCGAGACGATCGGGCAAAATGGTCACTACTCACGAATTAAATTGACTGAGCATTCACATATGATAATTTGGTCGTACCTAACGTGAGGTCAATGGCGCAGTGGTAAACACGGTTGCCTCATGAAAAGCGTGGCCGGAGTTCTAGTCCCGGCAGTGGCAAGGATATGCACTACTGACGAGCTCAAATGTGAGCGAAACTCGAGTCTAATGCTTGTTTTCGTAAGGGGCCGCCTGGAAATTCCATGAGGATGCGACAGCTGCGAATAATTGTGGGTGATGTTCAACTTGAAATCAACTAAATCCCCGACTACTCATCAGTAATTGAAATACCAATTGTCCGTTTATCGAAAGACCCTACCATTGCCTGAACAATGTTTAGTTAACCTCAGTTTAGTCTCAAAACACATTTTCTATATGAAATTGCCTGACCTTCTCCGTTTCTCCTCTGGATTCATTTGCAAGCAACCGGAGGGATTAATCGCGTTCGTCTTATGGCGAAAAGTGAACCAAATTCTTACCTCCCTTTAAGCGGTTCAGGTCGTAGATGTGCTATTATCTCAGTAACCCAAATGGTTTTTTATGGCACTCACAACGTAGCGCAGGCTTACAAACGGAACGTGTAACATGCGGTCGAAACCAGCAAGCGCGCACGGGTTGAATTCGAATTGTGCAACAGGTCGTGCTGCTGTGTTGTTTACGCCGTTTCAGTTTTCGTTTGTGTAAGTCGTTTGCATGGCTTACTAAGCCTATGATTCATGTTTGTTTGTGTCGTTTACGTTCACAAGATTGTTACTGGAATCCCTGCTTCGGAAAAACGCTATTCTCCGGTGTCCCCACGTTGCCCCAAATTTGGTCCGCAAGTGTTACGGGCATTCAGAGTAAAGACAGCCAGCTTGTCTGTTACAAAAGAAGCTGGACGGAAAGAGAATAACGTTTTGGTAAAATAAAACAAACGTATCCACAGTCTACCACTAGGCTGAAATTTGCTCAGTTATTCCAAGCAGGTGTTTCGGCAAGTTATGTTGTTGAAAGGTATCATTTTCACCAATGAAGCTAGTTTTCATGTTCACGATGACGTGATTACAAGACCACGCTAATTGACTCCAAGAAACATCTGTTTTTCTGGGCCATACTTTTCTGATGGCATGATTAACACTGGTATGTATGTGAAGCCACTTCCTGGACTTATCTCCCAATACTTTTAGACATCAAATTTAAGATTTGTCGTGTAAAAATCACACTTGACAATGGGTCACAGAACACGACTGCAAACTGATAGTCTGGTTCCAATTGGCTGCAGTGTCCTTGAAGTTAAGCCGATTTCCTAGGCCAGGCCCACAAGTGGAACAAATAACTCTGTTGGTTTGCAATCTAACCTGTCATCTTCTACCTCTTTATATATTATCTCTCAATCTTTTCGCCGTTTGCTACTTCTAAGACAACCCATCAGTTGCATTCAGTGTTAGCTTCTTATCGCTTTGTTAAAAGATCGTCCGGTTACCACCACTTCTTCACCTTCAATTCAAACAGAAAATACAGAAATCTATCGACTGAATACTCACTGTTAATTTGGATCTTCTAATCCCAGTATAATTAATCCATGACAAAGAATGGCAAAATGGTTCCTGTTAACTCACCAATGGAAGCGTTTTTGACGAATTCTTGGTCGGATGCCCAAAACAAATTGGCGGAACGACCCCTTGAAAACTACTAAGAAATTCCGGAGCTTTGTTCGCTCATAAGTTGAATAAAGCCAGGCTGGTGGAACACCTTAGAGTATGATTCAGTCAATGAAAAGTCTCAATGATGTTCACTTAGTGTGGATAATCGTGCAAAGTTGCCGGTATCTACAGACACCTTAGAGTTGCTCCTTCCAGATGAGTCTGGAACGCAGATTAGTACGGTCTACCAGCACATACTGGGTTCTGACATAACCACATGTGCAATATTTGGTACAAACGGCTCGAATACCATTGAAGAACCCGGTAAGATATGCTGCACGATTGCAATAAGAAAGGCAAGCTAGTGTTGTGATCCGAGAACGCGGATGGCGCAAGGGTTGTTTATTCGACCAAGCAATACAGGGGTTAAGCATTGAAACAAAACCTGAAACAAAACCACTCATTTGCACGCGGTATTCAGCCTCAGACCGTCTCGGCCGCCGCAG
>JTDE01014734.1:0-27888 GCA_014338405.1 Paragonimus skrjabini miyazakii | reverse complement strand
GAAGAGCAGACTGACGTGCACAAAATTTGTATTGAATTGCAAGGTCACTTTTATCAATTTCAACCAAATGCAAAGGTGATACAAAAGGGTGTTGTACAAAAATGAAGCATCGTTTGCAAACAAAAATAAGCAAATCTCTACAAGCCTTCAAACTTCTGCGCGATGAAATGAATGTCATTATCAGTGACCAACGCACATGACACTCCTTCTCGACTGAACGTTTTCCGCAATGCAATCTGAGTGAAGTCTGTTGTTGCGGATGACATAAGATAAACTTCCGACCGACGCGAATGTGAATCAAAAATAATCAAGGCATAGTATTCATCCAAGAATGAACCACAATAGTCCGCATGTATTCGTTGCCAGGCTTCACAAGTCATTGATCAGGGTGTCCATTTTGATGGTCGCGATTATGCTTTGTGTACATATTGAGCACAACCTTCAGAAATGTTACAAATCAGCATTCAATTCTGGTGACAACAAATCAGACGGGTCAATAATTTCATCTTTTCAATTCTCAAATGATCGGAATTTAAATAATCTAGTGTTATGGGCCAAGAACGCGGATGGCACAAGGGTTGTTTATTATTGTGATTGGAATCAAACTATATAGGATAACGATCGAACGTATGAGAATCGCAAAACACAACTAGACACAACAACACAGAACGTATATTGATGAATCGTACGTATCACCAAATTGTACAGGATATTGGAATAGTAAAACAATTGCATAACAGAATGAGACAAAACATGTCAGTCATGTTCACCACATCCGCCACACCTTGAATGGGTGTGCGGATATTTGTAATTCCGTGGTGGTCTTGATTCCAAACGTTCAGATCTTCTGACTGTCGGTTCTTCAAATGTTTCGTCTACTTCATGAATAGCCTCTACTTCAGTGACGTCATTTGTTTTCAATGTATCACAATTATCTAGAAAGAACTCGTTAGAATTCGAAGCAATAGGATTTCTGTTAACAGACTGACCTCTAGAAGTGAACTCAACCTGATCAACATGTCTTCGATGGCAGGAAAGGTCTTCCAAGTCAAGAATATTAACCATGCGATTTCCATGAGAGGGAAGAACTATTCCATTAGCAGGACGTAAATCGGTGCCTTTGAAAAGTGTAACATCAGCTGTTTTTGCACAGTCAAGACTTGTACTCAGAGAACGAGATTTGAAGAGGATCGCGGGACTCTTTCCATTTACCGAATGTGATGCATTTTTGTACTGCATGAGAAAATTATCGATTGCTCGATCAAGTTCCACAAATGAGTTTGGTGTTAGAAAAGCAATGGCAGACTTCAGTGTGCGTACAAAATTTTCTGCGAGTCCATTGGATTGTGGATGTCGTGCAGCAGTAAACAAATGCCGATACCCAAGTCCTTTAATCCATTCCTTGGCAGTGAAATGAGTACCATTGTCGGTGACCAAAGCAGCAGGTACACCCTCGCGACAGAATAGTTTTCTCAAAGCATGTTTTGTAAAGTCTGCACTCGGTGATGAAGTGAGAAAAACTTCAGGCCATCTAGAGTAAGCATCAATAATCACTAGGGCATAGTATTTTCCCAGAAAAAGACCACAGTAGTCAGCATGAACTCTCTGAAATGTTTCAAACGTAACAGGCCACGGAAGCCATCGTGATTGTTTCGAATGAATCTTGTGTACACATTTGGTACAATTCTTGGCAGTATGTTTAATATCTGATTCTAATTCCGGCCACTAGCAAGATCAGCGTGCAAGCAACTTCATCTTATCAAATCCCAAATGTGCGGAATGCAAGTCCGCAAAGATATCAGATCTCAGAATCGGTGGAATTACAACACGATCATCAAAACACAGTTATCCGTCTGGAGTAATGGACAAACTTTCACGGCGACAGTGAAATGCGGGAAATCTACGCCGCTCCTGCTGTGTCCAGCCGCGTCTTAAGGCAGAGATAATAGGACCAAAGAATTTACGAGTATCGTACAAAAGTGCATCTCTTTTTACTGGCAGTGGCTGAACTAGTAAACAGTCAGCGTTGTCAGAATTTGAGCCAAGTGACGAAAATCTGGATAGGTAATCAATATGGGGACTAGCTTTTGCACTATGATGAATGATTGTGTAATTGTAAGAACTGAGGACAATGCTCCAGCGTTGCACCATAGCAGCAGATGATTTTGCCAGTGATTTTCTGGGATGATACAGATATTTTAAGGCTTCATGGTCTGTTGCAATAGTGAATGGGAGTCCAAAAAGATATTTATGAATTCTTTTAACAGCCCAATATACTCCAAGGGCTTCACGTTAGGTCTGAGAATACCCATGTTCGGCTTCAGCCAGACGACGTGAAATGCATATAACAGGTCTACCATAATGTTCAAGAACCGCACCTATTCCAGTGGGAGAAGCATCTGTAATTACGGTTGAATGATCTTTGACAGAAAACGGTTTTAAAACAGCAGTAGTTTGAAGATGATGAAGCAAAGTGCGGAGCGTTTTTTCGTGATTAGTAGACCATGAAAAACTCTTGATGGATAACATGTCGAACAATGAAGTGGCACGTTGAGCGAAATTCGGAATAAAACGGGAGTAGTATTGGAATGCATCCAGAACAGAACGGAGTTCATAAAGGTTAGTATGTGATAGTGCATTCAGTAATGGGGCTAAGCGTTGTAAATCTGGTTTGAAACCATTGCAGTCAACAATGTAACCAAGGCAGGAGAAAGAAAAAACTGCAAAATTACACTTCTTTGGGTTAATGGCTACGTTGAAGTTAGAAAATCGTTACAACAGAGAAAGAAGGCGATAATCATGGGTGGGTTTATCGGGAGCATGAACAATAACGTCATCTTGATAGGTTTCGATGCCATCTAATTCTTTTGTAATTGTATTCATGACATACTGAAATACAGCTGGCGAAACGTTTAAACCAAATGGTAGAAAATTGTATCGATATAGTCCGAATGGTGTAGTGATCACAGTCAACTTACTTGATACTTCATCAAGTGGTATTTGTAGGTAAGCATCCTTTAAATCAATTTTTGAAAAGATCTTAGAACCTGACAAACGATACAGTATGTCCTCGGGTTCTTCTGATGTGCAGGTGCGTTGTAGTAGACATGTATTCAACGTTAACCTGTAGTCACCACAAATTCTCGATGTAATTCCATCAGCTTTTAGTGGTGTCACTATTGGAGTCGCCCAGTTTGACGACTCAACAGGCGTTATTACTCCTTTATCACACATGGATTGCAATTCTTTGTGCACAGGTTCTCGCAAACCAGATGGGATGATTCGTCTCTTAAGAAAGACTGGGTCCCCCGTAGCTTCAAGCTTTACCTTCGGTATTCGCATTCCCCTGTGGCCTTAGAACATTCTAGTATAAGTTGTCTAATATCAACGTCGTTCACTGATGTCAGTAGCGAAATGTCAGAATGTAGCAGTCGTAAAACTTTAAGTCCAAGAATAGAAGGACCTGAGCTTGAAACTAAAAATTGACAGTCAACAGGGCTAGTATCGGGCAACTTCACCGATACGGTGTTGCAGCTTATAAGAGGCAATGAATGACCAGTGATACAACGAACGTTAACTCGTGTGGGTTGCAGAACTTAATCAAGATAAAATACAACTAGGTCTGAATGTGAAATTAGTGATTCAACACTACCGGTATCAACAATAAAATTGTGACATTCGCCAGAAGCAGACACTAACGTTTTAAAAACATGAGAAGTGTTTTGGGGCAAAATAGATTAAGAAAGAGTAGAAATGTTATCAGTTAATGTTTGAACATTCTAAATAGAATTTGTCGTTAAGTGACATAAACGTCTAGACTTACGTACCGATTGAATATGGCCCACTTTACCACAGCCGAAACACTTTGCCTGTCTTTGTGGAACTGAATACCGGGAATGATTGCGTCCACAAGATGCGCATTTTCCAAATTGTTGTTGAACTGGATTCGCATTACTTCCTGTAGAAAATTGAACGAATGGTCTTGACAAGCGGAAATCAGTACGTGGTTTGAATGTGTTATATTGTTTCGGCCTTGAGTTGTTGTTTTTAAAATAATTGCAGAGAACCTCAGTAGTCTTCGTAACTTGTCTTACGTCCTCATACTGTTCACACACTTCACGAATGATTTGGAATCTTTGATCATGGTGCAAGAGAAGCTTCTGTTGTAGCTCTGGCAAGTTAATACCAGCAATCAACCGATCACATAGCTGATCCTCTAACTCGATACCGTATTCACACCTGGCTGCTTGTGTTTGCAACTGTAAGACGAAATCACGAATCGATTGAGATTCATACCGGATTAGTACAGTTAACTTGGCTCTTTCAACCGCCGCAAAATTCACCGGTTTGAAGTGTTGGAGGAGTATTTTCTTTAGCGTAGGATAGGAACAATTGATTGGTGACTCCGGGAGAGCCAAGTTTTTGACAAGGGCATAAGCTTCCATGCCGATAAAATGTAGGAAGAAAGCAACCTTCTTCTTCTCGTCCAAATAAGATTTTGTGAGACACCAAATGTCAAACCTCTCCAAGTAATCCTCCACTTCTCGAGCATTTGAATTAGTGGATAATCGATCCATTTCAGTAATCATTGTAAATAGTACTTGGAGTCCAAATTACACATCACCAATATACTACCGCCTTCGCATCATCGTCCATCCGCTCCTTTAGCACTAATCTTGGATGCTTCAGACATGGTGTGTTGAAGCAGTCTTGCAGCAACGACTTGGCAACGACTAGTGCTCGTTAGACTCTTTCTCTAAACGCTTAAAACCAACCGAGTTGCAGAATGGCGTTTTTGTAAAGAAACTATTAGCGATATATCTCGATATCCGTCATTTTCTACACGTCTTTGAGGGCAGATTTTGTATTGTCTTCACAGGTCATAAGCCGCCCTGCTTTGGATATCGGACTGGTGTTCCTCCAGAGAGACCCAACATCTGGATTATATCACTCAGTTTACGGGCCACATTCGTCGCATTTCAGGTATCTCAAAGATGGTCGTCAGTGCGCTTTCGAGCATCAATGCTACAATGAGCACGATAGGTAGCTTAGTCGATTTGGCAGCGATCGCGATGACACAGGACAACGATTCGGAGATAGAACAACTCCATCAGTTCAGTTCCCTGAGGTGGAACGCGTCATCATTAATTCATCCAAATAACTGATTATTTGTGTTACTTTACAGGGCATTCCTCACCCGGTTATCCCATTGGCTTTCTGTCGCCAAATTTTCGACACGCTGCACAACATGTCTCACCTAGACATACGTTCAGCAGTCGCGATAGTAACCGAGCGTTTCCTCTGGCGTAATCTCAGTCGCGACATCCTTCCTTGGGCTAAAGCATTTGTGCACTGCTAGCGGTACAAAATTCGGTGCGACCCGCGTCACTCATTGGGTAGTTATGTAGATCATGACGATCGTTCCTATCATGTACATGATGACCTAGTCGGACCCTAGCCAGTCACCAGTGGGTTTACCAACGACGTAACACAGATAGACGCAGTGTTAGGAGATCACCTGAACTTACTTTGATTGGATCTATTTTACAGAAACACCTGAAGAACTTCTATCATCCGACGAAAGGTTACATGCTGTAGACCATTCATTTTTTAAATTGAGTCTGGTCGGAATCCTATTTGATGAAAGCAATTCACAAATCGGAAAGGACTAAGTGATTTCCGATAGAATCAAGCGTCCCTCGAGAAGAATAAATTTGTGAGTCAAGTTTGAGTCACTAATTTGTGCGTGACTTTGGTCTGTGTTACTAGATAGACCAAGTCCTAACAAGCAAGTTAGGAAACTCTAGTCCCGATTTTCTACGATTTATCTCTGTAAATCAGGAATTTTGTCCGAAGTAGGGTCTACTCGACGCTGTATCGTTAATATGAGGCCACTAGTTATAACCTTTTAGAAAGCCGACTACTGTGGAACCACTAAGTAACAAAAAGTTGAATTAAAGACTGGTTACTATCAATTACAAGAGTAGTATTGTTAACCGCTGAATATTCTACACACCTGTTACGTACGTCATGAATGTTTTTCTAACCTTCGTGGTTTACAAGGTACTTTGGGTCGAGGATTATTTTGCCGAACGAAGTTTGTTGCCAGCCGGAACGCTTGGAAACCACTGCCTTTGATAATCCACTGTTTTAGAAAATATGAGGAGAAATGTGAGAATAATTACCAGTAGTATGATACTGACTGTCAGTATCCACACTACTGCAATTGAATGTACGGAATGAGCCCACAGTCACAGTCAAGTCCTGGATGGCTCGGTCCATTATACACAACGCGACAACTGTGTGATCCAGCCTTGCTTGTCGAGGGTAGTTGTACACGCACTGCATTTTACGTTAGCTCGAATCCAGCCAAAGCGCAGACTGTTCACACCTGAATTTGTTCGACGTATTCGTAATAATTTCAGTCATTTAGTTTTAGCTTGAATTTGAACAACAGGTGACGGATAAACTTTAACGCGTTAAAAGTAAGCAGCTGCGGGGTAATAATAACAAATTCATCGGCCTTAAACTGTTTGTGAAACTGAGTAACACATTCAACAGGAAGCATATCTTCCTTCCGATTGCCACTAATGAAAAAATGAGAAAGGAAATTAGTTCATCCAACGTTTGAATGACACATTGTTTTGACGAACATGTACGCCTCTGTTATGCAACGCATTTTAAGGTTGAACGATGGGGTGTTGGATGTTCAACAGTGAACACGCGTAAACATACTAACATAACAAGTGTATGGAAAAATGTCTGTTGGCGCCGGAATTCTTCAAGTATACACTTTTTGACAGCTCTTACAAAATGTCAATCTTGTTGATGGTAGTCAGTATGATTGGTACCGTCTAGCCTAATCGCATTATATGCATTGATTAGAAAGTAGACTCAATTTATTTGGGAAATATAGGCTGAACCAACAGACCATTCTCAAACGTAAAGCAAGTAATGAGTTGGCCGCTCATTTCGAATAGATCCAGAAACATTCATATTACCTAACTGAGTGACTGATTAGCAGAAAATAAGTACACTAAACGAAAATTGGCGGTTCAGAAGTGGAAGGCTTGCCGATGTTCTGCTTCATGTGGTATATCTTGGACAACATGGTACATACTTGCTCATCAGTTGCGCTTCTTCTTCTCACCGATTGGAATCGATTAGTCACTTGTCGTCAGGCTGAAAGCAAGTAAACACCTGACATGACCTCAGAAGGGTTAAACAGAACAGTTGGTCTTAGGGTCCCCGACAAAAGTGGTTAACGGCCGTTTTAACGTAATCTCATCTCACATGAGCTGACGACTCGAACAAACAACCTGTGTTCGTGTCAGAAAAGTGGTCCGGACAATTAACCACTCAACCACGGAATCAAGGTCACCGAGACTGCAGGAAGATTTGTGAGTTACCCAGCTTGACCGTTATGCTTCTCTTATCTCATTGGCCGAAATCAAGAAGCCGTGTTTGGTTGACCTGCAACTTTACTATACTCGGTTAAACTCATCAGGATAGGAAGTTTACCCAGATATTCTCAGCTACATACTTCAAATCGAAGCCGCTATGGTTGTATCCACCACAGCCTATTATCATTCTGATCTTCGCTGTATCTCAAAAAGTAGTGCTAAAGAAGGAAAAAGTCCGGACATCTCCTTCAAATCGATTATTCACTGCATTGTAGTGTAATTAAACAAAACTCGTTGAAATGGCGTACTCATTACAAAATGACTGTTGCATAACTTCATCATGCAAAGATAAACAGAACACCCAAATGATGCCTGGTTAGTATTTTCTCGATAGATACCTTCTCAGTAAGGTTTGAATCATCGTCAAACTGATTATGTGATACTACTTTGTAAAATATAAATGAGTTCAACGATTTGGCTGGCACTTTTTGTAGAGTTTGGTATCGTTGTTTAAGAAATGTTTCATACCATACTTATGTTACTAGCAAGATATCTACTTGTTATGCAACTACCCTTGTGTCATCTCATATACTCACGAAAACTCTCACATTTAGTCATCAGTCTTTCTAGATAGTACCAGTCGCAATAAAATCGAATTAAATTCTATTTCAAATGCGATGAAGACAGTAATCATAATAATACCAGTAACAATAATAAGAGTTCGTAATCGCTTGGATGCATATGCACAATTGGCCGTGATACGTCGTCATTCTATGCAGCTTTTCCAATCAGGGATTTGGTTAGTAACAAAATTCCCCGCTTGCCTTACACAGCATAACGATCAGGAACTTAATGATGAACACCTTCGAGGCCTTCAACAAAGGCCACTGGCCGATTTGTATAAGTTTAAGTTAATAAGGGCTGAGATACCAAAAAGTCTAGGTAACAGAAATATTGTAGTACTTGTGTTTTTGTTACCTGGTCAACGCCTTAACACTTTCGACAGCTGTGGGTAGCAGAATCATTTGTCAAGCTATGTCATCCAAACCGTTTAACAGAAGTCAGTCTGCGTAACTTTCGAGACGTCTATCTGGAGAGCTGCTATCAGAACAGTACTACATGTAAAGTCCGTTCACTTGAGTAAATACCTCTGTCACTGGCTGAGGTGTCTGCTACCTCAGGTGAAAAGGAAACTGTAGATTTTGCTGGAGTTATGAGTCAACGAAAATGAGTCTCTCAGTAAGCACGAGGTTTGCACGATTATGAGCAGATGTAAAGGTTGGCATCAGTTTGCTTCCGAATAAATAGGAATTTTCGTCCCTCAGAAAGGCAAAGTGAAGCAAATTCAATCAGAGGATACTGTTTTATTTACTGGTATGTCATTGATAGATATGGCATACTTATCAACAAACGGGGAATGGTAGCCAGTGCCTATTAGTTTAGCGTTGAAGAGATTTTTGTCTTGTTCCAACCCACCTGATCTAACAATTAAGCCCACTCAACTGACTAATTTGCTCAAAGGTGTTTGTTTTGTAGGCGATGAGTGTAAATCTTCAGAAGTGTTTTTACCAACCCTATTGAGTTCTTTTCTAATATATAGTTTTAAGTACGGAACAGTCTGTGTTTCCAATCAGCCTGATATGCAGGATAGCCGTTTGATCAGTTTTCTCCATTTTGAATGTGAATCTTGTAATTCTGTGCAAGAAGTTCAGTTTACTCTGTGGATCAAGCATGTATTCTTTAAATGCAGTAAAGGGAAGGATATCACTTGCATATCTTCTACACGACACAGTCTATCGTATTCTGTTTAAAACTTGCTGCACTTAATAGCCATGACTGTGTTCACAAACATGGGGCAATGATAAACTTTATCAAGCAATAATTGTACATTACAAGCACAATATACGGTAATTTGAATAGTTAGTTGAGAGGAATTCTAAGCTGCGGATCTTATGAGGTCACGTAATCACAAATGAGTATATTCACTCCACTAATGAATAAATTAGAAAATAAGGATTAAACATTGAAAGATGGCACTTCCTGGCGCTTGATGTTTGTATTCGAAGTGGAAAGGAACTCTGAAAATAAATCCACTGAGTTCTGGAGGCACCAGTACAATTTTCAAAACCATCCATCGATCACCTTAGTTATAGGTCGAATTGATCATGGACAGGATGGGTCTCATCACCAACACTTCTATTCTATTTGGTAGACAATAAATTCATAGAGTCATAGACATTTCTGGGATTACTTTACGGTTAATGCACTCTTATCAATGGTCCAAAGTTAATGAAACTTTTTTTAAAGTCCCTATGATCGTTTGTTACAGATTCTTAATAAAACCAGTCCTAATCAGAATTGATTTCGAATCTAGACAAATCAGGTAGAATACGACTAAATTTACAAAGTCGTCAAGTTAATGCAATAATATTACTTCGGCTGATTCGTCTGAAAGAAATATCACTATATACATGTTATTTTTCAAATTTGTAAAGCACTTGAGTGTGCCTTCCTGGAACTGACCAGTTGTCATTAATATTGAAGTATTACTAATTATTAGTGTGGCAGATTTATGAATTTAAATGAGACCCAACTGTGAAAAGTCAGGGCTTTGGCTGGATTCGAACCAGCGACAGAAACATTATGCCTCAATGCGGCAAGCGCTCTACCAGCCGAGCTACGAAGCCAGGCCAGGAGCTCGGAAATCATAAATCTGCCACACTATTAATTAGTAATACCAATTCTTTGCTCAACAGTGGCGTTGGTGGATTCCAACGTGAACTGTTTGAGAAATCCTGCCGGTGGATTTCATATGAAACAGTGGGACGGGTGGGTAACCGAGTCCAAATGTGAAATATCCAAGCTCTTGGTGTGGCTTCGTAGCTCAGCTGATAGGGCGCTTGTCGCATTAAGGTATGGTGTTTCTGTCGCTGGTTCGAATCCAACCGAAGCCCTGACTTTCCACAGTTGGGTCTCATCTAATATTGAAGTATCAGATCAACCAGCTTAGTTGTGAACTGACTGAAGATGTCAGAATTTGCTGATGGAGAGAACAGGCGAGTACTCTATGTTTGCTCGTCTTTCTTAAGTTTATTCACAAGAGACGCTGTTTTTGATCACTAAAGAGGCGAATTCGCAACATACTTATTCGACTCAGTACAGAAAATTCTGACCACCGTTGACTGCAAACAGACCCAACAAATTTATAAAACAGCTCAATTCCTTCCGAGTACCACTGGAAGTAACATATATGTCGTTGTCCGCTTAAATGTTCACGTCGATATTTGACAGCAAGCTGTCTCTTCATATGCTAATACATAATTGTCATAGTTTGTTAAATAAACTAAACATGAATCATGCTAATTCAACAAAAACTGTGATTCAACGCTTGGTTGCTTCCGACAGAGTCAATTCAAGCCACACCTGTTTTTTTGGAAACTCGACAGTTTTTGTGGATTACTTGTGTGGACTATTTTCCACTAATCAGAACGTCTACACGTTTGCTTACTGGTGCATAAGCATCAGTCATTCTGCTCAATCCAACACAGATTCTAATCGACATAATGTACTAAAGCTTAAACAGCCTGAATGTGGAGTCGGATGAACTGCTCGGGGGTGATGATGGCAGTTAGGAGTAAACCACAGGATGACATTTGCAAAATGCACTCCTTCGGTTCAGTGGTCTGCAAAATCGCACGAATCCGTCCAATCATTTGACAGATTCGTAAAGGTGCCGCTAACATGGACGTTGGTGTGTATGTGACGAACAAAAGAGGTATGCGATGGGTTGGTGACCTGATCGGAAATGGGATGAATTCGAAGGAGGGGCGGTGGATAGTCGTATCGTTGTTCTGTTCAGAATGTCCAGATGTCATTGCACACTTCCCTCAAGCGCCCAGTTCACTCTGTGCATCAAGTAGCTGTAATGCGGCTGGAATCAAACAAGCTTGTTCAGAAGGTAGCCTGCTGACATGCAAGGGGGTGAAGAGTAGGGTAGCAAGAATCCACAAGATGGAACGGATCAGAAATCTGAAACAGACAAACTTAAGTGTGTTCTGAACCGTGTATGTCAAGGCATTTGCACCTTTGTGGTCAAATGTAAGGTGTTGGAATGAACGCAATTTTCCGTGTATCTCCCCTCAAGCAGAATTTTTGAAAAGATTTCAACTCTTTCATTCAGTCTTTATTTCGCAGTAACAAATGATGTAGGCGAACATCCTCTGTAAACCAAATATTTCGAGGCGAAACGAAGTATAGCGAACAACTTGATCGGTACATTATCACTCTGCATGTGCGAAAGGTTAATGATTCATTTTGTACGAACCAAAGATTAAAATGCGTCTACAGCGTGCAATAGAATCTAGTGTGATCCTGACGGTAGCACCTGATCAACTGGTTCTCCTACAAGTTTGCACCAATCAATATCGGGTAAACATAGTTACTATCCACTCGGTACACTGAGTTACTGGAAGCGCAACCAGTTGAACCGACTTGCAAGGGAGCAGGAAAATGCACACTGATCCAACGGTGTTCACGGTTGAGCTGTACTCACATAGTCATGGTACATTTTGTGTACTACGTGCCGGGCGGATATAATTTGTTTTGCATAAACGAGTAGATGTGTTCACTTAAGTAGGCCAGTTAGTGCAACGTTCTTTGATCCAAATTAGGCGCAGAATGACTGTGAAAAGATTAGCGCCATCAACTCGAATTTATACGCCGGATATTCTGCTCAAGGTTGAGTTAATTTAGCACTGACGGCCAAAATTGTTCATGGATCAGTCATTTAGAACAATGGGATTTACTAACGAAAAACTCTCATTATTTTTCTTTGTTGCTCACTTTTAATTACGTGACTTCAATGGTTTAATAAAGCTTTCCTGTAACTTACTGTAACTTGATACACAAGTTCTTTTAGGGGGTATGCTTCAGCCACGAATCTCCGACTCAAAAATTCTACCAGCTGTACGGGGACAAAGTCCGGTGTCACTTGTCACGTGCCTCGTTATCACTTCTCATAATTTTGTTGTTACTGTACGCCGGATGAAGAGGGCCCTTTGGTACCATACCAAAATTACGCAGTATCGGTAACCACTGAGGGATTTCGGTTACTATAACAGCCAGCCCATGTCAAGGAGAAGAAACATAACTCAGGTTACATTCTTATGAGAACTCGTCAACAGACAGCAGCCTTTCAAAATTGATAGTTGACCTCCCGGCTGCATTCTTCTGATGCAACCTTATCGACCACTGCGTCATTGATCTCACAATAAGCACGACTGAATTGTCATATCCAAACACTTGCTTGCGAGTAGCGTTCGGATTGTCTAGTAGCCTTGACTGGAAACAGTAACTGTTCTGTTAACTCCAAACGAAAGTTATAGGGTATGGTGATGACAATCGCTGAGTTTTCTAAGTTGGTGCGTAGGTTCCCATGATGGTTAATGTGCTTCAATTGGCTCTGGCAATGAGCGTCATCAGCTGCCCAAGCTATTCGTCGTTTCACTGACAGTTAACTCCACCTTATAGAATTTGGACAGGGACAGCACAGATCTTGCAGGTTTGAGAAACAGCATCGTACAATGAGCTTAGGATTAGATTATATTTTCCGATTAATCGCGGGCCTCTGGAATTGCTGTTCCGACAAAATACTCGGTCACCTGGTTCACACACCTAAAATGAACATCTGCATTCTTTAACAAGGATTCTTTACACGAATCCTTTACACGAGTACCAGATGCTGTACTAACGTGCTACACTTGGAGTATACGGAAGCAGGTGGTGTTTTGGTTAGCCGAATTGCGTCACTTCGATTCCAACTCGTAATGCGACTGTGTCAGCAATCCCCCCACCCGACCAGTCATGTAAGTCTGTGATTCCGTTATGGTTCAAGTGGCCGCTCGCGACCCCTTCCGGTCAATTCAGACGTTTCAGTGGACATCTGTTAAGGATGCACCTTCCCTGGCATTGGTTAACATGGAAGCTTGTCGAAAATTAAACGGCTTGACCACTTCATTATGCCAAGACCTAACCCCGCCGCAGGGCATTTGTTAGTTTATGAAATCTGTGTGCGCCTCGTAAACATCTCCGTATGCAGAAACAGTCATGGGGAGGCGTCATATTATTATAACCTAAATAAACACATAATCACAATCTGTATCAGCCTATTCATCTGGCGTGAAAAACGGTCGGAGGTCGCTGGATTAACACAGGGCACTCTGAATCACATGTAGGGTAGTCTCATATTAAATTCTACCTTGAATCCGGCGGATAATTACTGTTTTCGTCCTCTACTGCGCTATGGGTAGACTTGCACATCTTCCAATACTTCATCCCATCGACGCTTCGAGGTCAGAGCCAGTAGCATATGAGATGGACTCCGCAATTTCAGCATATGTTAAAGTTTCAAATAAACACTATTTACAATGAATCCAATATCTCTGTTAAATTACCCGTAAATGTAGTGACCAACTCTACATGGCAGACCGGAATGATTAGCAAGTCATGAATGTTCCATTGCTTTATAGCTACACATAGAGGAAGATAACGGATTCACAGACTGAATTGTTGAATACATCAGTGCAATGAGAACAGACCTAAATAAATGAAAATGATCACCAAACTCAGATTGTCCCTGTGATCTAGGATAACGGCGCTGTTTGTAAAATATATATCTTTGTCAGGTTTCATTCGTACTGTCAACTACAACAGATACTCAGTGATGACTGTTAGTTTGGGACCGATGTACCTGAGTGAAGCCAATGAGACAATGTTTCTCCAAGAGACATATTTAGTGACATAACTGTATGAATAGCAGTAAAACCACATTAGTATAGAACAGAGATTCAGTAATCCATGTTAATAGCAAACACATTCAGAAGTTAACATGCCGTCGACCACACAGTTGCAATATGTGCTACACTCATAGATTAGGCTACAAATAACACCAAACTCTCAACTGTTGTTCAGATTGAAACGGTACATAATTAGAAAACACTGCCATCATGTGGGGACGTACTCAAATTGTTTGAATAGGCTTATAGTATGTGAACATCTGTTTCATTTCGATAGTAAAAGCACTAGATTTACCAATGAATGAGAAGTCAACACGTAAGCTGTCGTTAAACTAAATTGAAACTTATTGAACTAAAAACTTGTGAATTAGTTAGGCTCTGTTAGTTCGGTATATTAATTTGTAAGTACTACATGATAACTTTCAGACAAGAACATGGACCGGTCCACAAACAAAAGTCTAGTTTGCGTGACTATATTAGTAGCCGTTTATCAGTCTAGATCTTTCCCTATGGTAATCAGAAGACAGGTTACGGCAAGCGTTTGTTTCATACACATTCATTCAAAACAGAGAGAAGACATCGCGAGATGTTAACATTTCTATTTACTCTCATCAGTCGACAACGTAAAACTAGCAAATTTTATACAAACTTTGTATAACAACAATAATTGTTTTGAAACAATTGGTTCCTTGAATAGTTCGAACAAAGCAGTTAGAATACGAACACTGGTAGATGCAAGCATTTCGTATTGACTCGTCAGTACCAAATTTACAATAACACGGGTGCGTTTTTTTAAATTTTTTTATAGCAAACAACTAGAGGGGTGGATAATCAATAGGCGGGATAAGGTAGGTCATTAAGTCCAGGGAAGGGTGAAGTTCACGAACAGTTGTTTCTGAACACAGAGAGCCGGCTTGAGTCGATTGATTGCGACTGCTTCAGCAAACCGTAAGAATCTTGGGTTAGAATGACGTAACAGTACTCTGAATGCACATGATGGATCGATAACGTGACCAGTGGTCAGGATGTGTCTTGCGACTGAGGAGGCTGGCTGTTTACGCGTTTCAGCAACATTGCCGTTCTCCGGTAACACGGACTTCTGCACCCATTTAGGTAGATGTTCCTTCATTCTGGACCCCATGCGTCTCTCGGTTCTGCCTATGTAACTTTCTCCGCAGTTACATACAAATTGGTAAATACAATGTGAATTGGCACCGATAGGCTGATCTCCTTTGACTGAAGGCACCGGTAACTTCTGAGTCCGAGCAATTACACGGAGTTCAGCTGCATTGAAAGTTTGCTTAATCGAATTCCTTAACCGTTGTTTTGTTTGGTGCATGATATAATCACCCTTAAAAGGCAGCTCTATGTAGACCTTCTTTTTCTCTACAGTGACCACCTCTTCGGATGGTACTTTTTGTCTACTGTGCCTATCTATGAACCTTCTGGGGTAACCATTTGATTGTAGGACAGAAGTAATGAGATCTAGTTCTTCCGCAAGACTGTCATGCGTACATATTCGTCTTGCCCGTGTAAAAAGCGTATTCACTAACGTTCGTTTATGCTGGACCGGTGTGAAGCTGTTGAAGTTTAAGTACTGACCAGACCACGTAGATTTCCTATAGACAGTTCTTTTAATCGAGCCATCTTCTCGACGACTTATGAGTATATCTAGAAATGGCAGACAGTTGTTGACCTCAAATTCACATGTAACCTTCAAGTTAGGGTGGCAAGTATTTAGACGTTGCACCAGGTTATCTATCGCCTGTTTAGATCGACTGAATATTAATGTGTCGTCTACGTAACGCTTGTAATATGACAAGATTCCTATCTCCGTAGCTAGCTGTTGCTCAATTTTTATCATGAAGAAGTCCGCTAAGATGGAACCCAGTGGACTTCCCATGGCTACTCCGTCTATTTGACGGTAGGACTGCTCAAGAAATCGAAAACTGACATTCTCGGTACAAAGCAGCAAAGTTTCCCTCAATAAGTCAGTCGGAAGTGGCAACGAAATATGACTCGTTTCAACGAGTTCACAAATATAGTCAATCGTTTCGTGTAGTGGGACATTTGTGAACAGTGACTGAACATCTACAGAGCACATCATTTCGTTAGCAAGATTGATTTTGTCCAAGTCACTGACCAATTCAAAAGAATCTTTAATGGAGTGTACCTGAACTTTTCGTCTTAATGGGGCTAAAGTAGCGACTAGCCAGCGTGCCAACTTTGACTAAATGAATTAAGGGAACTCTGTGTTTTAAATCACACAAATTTATCAGTAGTAAACTTGTGAACAATATGTAAACAAAATCAAAGATGGTTAACTAGATTACTGGACATGCAGGTCTGTTCGGATCGTGAGGGCTACGTAACTAAACCAAGAACAAACAAAGATCTATAGTCAGTTATTTTTGACTGAATACAGCCGGTTTTCGATGGACGCTCAGTACAGTTTGACATCACTTGAACATTTGTGAGTTGTGACTGTACCTCCGGTTAATAAATGGGGATACGAAGTTGACACAGTGACTTGTGGTTAATAGATATTTTTACGCTAGAAGACGAGATGGTTGACGTGCTCTGGGTATCGCTCGTCAACGCATCTTTCCACCACTTTTGTGTAATGTGCGACCGAAACCAGCAAGCCCGCACTAGTTGAATTTGAATTGGTGACGGAACGTGCTGCTGTGTTGTCGGCGCCGTTTTAGTTATTGTTTGTGTAAGTCGTGTGCATGGCTTACTGGGCCTTTGGTTCATGTTTGTTTCTTGTCGTTTCCTTTTGCAGGATTTGTTGGAACGCCTACTTCGGAAGAACGCTGTCCCCTGGTGTCTCCACATCGCCCAAAAGTTGGTCCGCAGGTGTAACGGACAACCCGAGGAGAAACAGCCGGTTTGCATGCTACACATACCTCTTGACTTATGTTTCAAACATTTATTTGGTTTCCACAACTGTGAAGAAACTAATACACGCAATACCTGGTACAAAACATCGGAGTAGTGTGGATGACCGATATTTCGGATAAGTAAATGAGTTATGAAAGTGAGATTAGTTTTGTGGCATTCAGGGCGTACTTCGAGCTAGTACGGATCATCTTTTTGAACTTATACATCACATAAGCGCCTGTGGATTTAAGTATCATGTAGACTGCTTTCTTGGGTGCTTCTATAACTGGCATTTTTGCTCGAATTAAGTTGGTTCATTGTTTTGATAAATTATTAACATGAACACTTTTGTGCATAAACTCGTTCTCGGTCTGTATTCAGCCTTCGCAGCGTATTGTCGACGCTCCCAATAATCCATGTGTAGTACAGGGACGAGGATTGCAAAAATCATACACCATGGTGATAGTGTCTTTGACAGATCGACTATTAAGTAACCTTAGTTCAATAGTATCTAATCACAACGTCCATGACCCCCGAGAATGAGAGGCATTGGTGGACAGACTTGAACACCGGCATCGCTACCTCGATTGGTTCCAACTGTTTTTCAGAAGGGACTGTACCGCCGTTGTATACCAGAGACAAGGAAGGCAATCTAACCAGGAACACAAAAGCCCAGTCAGGATCGAGGAGGCTCCTTATATGGGTTCCTGTTTATTTGAAGTTTTCAAACGTAACAATCTTTTTGTAATTAAACAGCAGACGTTTGAAGCAGTCAACAGGACTTAGAAAATATTTAGAACGGGCTGAATTACAACAGTATGAACTTCATTGTTTCGTGTAATGGAGGTTTTTTAAATAATGCGTTGACATTTACAGAACATATTACATGTATCAAGTTACACATACTCATTATACGGGATCAGTTCAACCTGTTCTTAACACTATAGACAACTGAAGCTTGTGAACAAACGTTAGAATGATTTGGAGAATCATGCATTGCTATAATTAGTCTCAGGGGATACTAGTAGTGTGAATTTATGCCAGAAGATGAAGGTGTGGAATAGTTCGTCATAGTTGGTGCTATATTGCGAATTCCTTCTTAATGACAAAAGTCGGTAATTAAAACTATTTGTAACTGACGGTAATAACATTACTAAGCCATCCAGTCTGAATTTGTTTGAATCGGAAGAGAGTGTATCGTATTGTATGTTTTTACCAATTAAGACAACCTTTGTTGTGCAGCTTCTATAAACACAAAATATGTCAAGTATTATTGAATTACTTGCGGTTTGCAATATTAGGTCCTCTTCCCATATGTTGTAGAGAAGTCATCACAAAATTCAACTACCTTCAACCGTTGTCCTAAGTTCATTTCCTCCAGGGAAGACTAAAATAATCGGTCTATTTGGGAAGTTCGAATAATCTAGACTACACAACTATCCATCATAAACAATGTTTGCTAATACACCTAGCCTAGTGTTCAGCAGACTGTGTCACTGAAACGGTGATTAACAAAGATACATCAAAGGCTCTTTAAACAGCAGTTACAAAGAGTTCCTGACAAAATATTAATAACTTCGAAGGAATTGAAAAACACAGCAACTGCTTTCTGTAAGCAATGAGCTCTGGAAGGTCTTCGATGAGTTAGGAATGAGGGCGGTGTTGTGGTTGTTTTTCAAATCCGTCGATACCGCGTTCGCTCCTGGCATATCCGAAACACATTATCGACCGATAGAAGTGATAACCACGTATTCAAAATACATTCATTGTTCACAGTTCTAGATTTTATAGGCCACACAGGAATTAAAAGCTGGAGTAATTGGAGATCGAAGACGGATTGCGAAACCTTCCCGAGGTAAATTTGGGTTAGATATTTGACAGTTGCTGGTCATGCATTGAGTTCTGGTCGTACAACAGATTACCTATTCTGTCTAAGTTGTTGTCTCAAAAATGAAACGTCACCAATACGCATTATCACTTATAGCCAGCCAGGTGTTTCCAAATTATGGATTCATAGTCGACTTCGAACACATTCCAGATGCTCCCATAAACGCAAGTATCTTGATAATTACAAGTGAAGTACTATAGGGTACAGAATGTAAAGTGATCAGCTGGTTTGTTATGTAAATTGTGAAGACCCAAAAAATGTTTTCCTTAACTTACATGAGACATACGTCTTAAAACAACCGTCAGCTGATCACACGAGATGTACAGGTTGTGGGCTTTCTGACAACAGCAATTTGTTATCTGAATGATGTGATTTTTGTTGAACAGTTGTCGGAGAAAGAGTGTCGTTGAGAGTGTTGGATACACACATTTAATCAACTGAAATGTTGGCATAACGACCACAAAGCACACGTACATTACTTTACAACTTCCAATGGAACGAAAGTAATGCTACTAGCAAATTACTATTCCGATTCTGACGGACTTATGAACAGACTGTGGTTGATCTGATAACTTACTAGTTCGCTGATAAATGAGTTAAACTGGGCTTGGTGACTTCGTATATTAATCATTCACTTGTGAGTCACATCGGATGTCAACCGGTTCAAATCTCTCAGTAAAAATACATACAACGGAAAACGACGGAAGAACAATGGAAACGATAGAAACAATTTTGGTGGATATATTTTAACAATCAACAATGGTCTAATCGGACAACTCGGAATCACTGCCCCCTCTATTGGTTTCAGTCGTAGTTTTAATTCATTTCTGCATGTACATCTGTCACGCAGACTTATTCACGCCTCTTCGGGAAAATTCCCTACAATTATCGACCACGAGGTCTACAAATGAGATACCTTCAGTTAATGATACAACTACCAGTCACGTTCCTGTTGTCAGTCGGTTTCTCGTGCCAGGTGTAGATTGCTCGGTCTGATGCACTAATCCTCTTTTCAGATTTACACCTGGTGTTGACCATCTTTTCTCACGGTCAGAAGTCGAAACTATGCGGTTTCTGCCCAATTAAGTAACATTGATGCTAATGTGGAAAACGAGAACACGCAATAAACAGAACAAGTTTTGCCCTCTTTGATTTGAATACAGCGAAATTACCGACCGATTATCGTTCACAGTTCAGCGAGTCATTCATCCTGATTGAACCCGTCATTAATTGTTGACAATCTTTTTACAAATCGTAAATAACTTGTGAATTGAATTTTGACTACGTTTTGAAGCAAAACTCACTCTAACGACGAATAACGTTTTACTAAAATACGACTAGATGAGCTTAAGGATTGTGCGGTAACAGAAACGAAGAATCCGTTATCACCAACGCTGTATGGAATCAACACTGACCAGCTGGTACGGTGTTCGTCTAGAAGACATCAATCAAATTTGACCCATGAACGGTGCACTTAAAATAAGTCTGATGTTTATTAAGTTTCCACAGAGTAATCCTTCTTTTTTGATCTGCGATTTCTGTGTGGTCCGGCTACTCCACAACATGGCAACAGGCTAACCGAATGTCCCATTTTTCACTTTTCATGTGTACATGTCATATCAGTTTAGAAAAACGAAGCTCACAAGTCCTACCACATGAACTGTCCATCACTGTTGAATACAGTGTTGTGTGAGGGACATTTTTGCTAAACTCCATCATACCTCACAGATTTTTGGCGTCTAGACCTCGACAGTTGTCATATACAGACAGCAGACTTCGTGTCTCTTTCTTCCCCCAATTTACGTCCCACAAATGTCCGAGTCTGTTTATCTAAGAAGTTCTCGTTTTCGGCCAGAAAACTGGTGACTAAGTTTGGTTGTTGGGATAGTGAAATCAGAAGCAACTTGTTCAACACACATCATTATTTATTTTGCTACACATTTAGCTCCTGTCCTGTGAACACACAATAGACGTTTCTGTGTGTGTGTGTGTGTGAGCGACGGAGAGGGAGAGCATGGAGATAAGGTTGTGAACACTATTAGCCATACACATGCTGTCTTCTTTAATCCAGTCTGTACAGGAAGACAGAAGAATCGGTTATTTCCGCCTATTTGCGCTTTCCTTTACTGTGGTCACAAACCAGCAAAGTATGTGGTTATTACCGATAGTTACCAGCTTGGTGCATCAATTAGCCGCACTTAGGATCAAAGAGATCCGTATGCGTGAAAACACACTGGCAGTGGTTAAACGTGACGAACAGTCTAACTGCGGATCAAAGCGTTATCTGCCAACCTTGAATGCATGTGGCCTAAGTGGGGGGGGGGGGAGATTTGGTCCATTTAGACCACTTGTAGTAAAGAAGAAGAGACGGTACAGAGTTGAGACAAGGTTTGGATTCAGTGAAACGTCTGCGATCAGTTATCCACCACCTAAATTACCTAGTGTTCTAATGAACTAACACTGTAGTTAGTTTACAGGTAAGCCTGTTCGACAGTTGGAAAGATCCGATGAAAACAGGGTAACATGTACATTCGAGGTCATCGCTATTATGATGTTTGTGGTTTATCGTTGTGTCCACCTGCATTTCTAATTGCTACCGATTGAGTATGGGAGTTGTGGTGAAAGAACAGTGAAACGAAACTAGCGAGAATACTGGAAATGGTTTGCAACTCAAACTGTCACCTGGTCCAACACACAAATATGTCGTGTACTGAAGTGGTAAATCTAGAGACCAGGTCTTGCAATGAAGCACCTGGTGAGTAGCTTGGGTCAGGATTTCAACAAATATGTCAATGCTGTTATTTTGCAAGACCTCACCAAACGAGCACACTTAAGTTAGATTTTTGGATTCTACGCTCTAGGCAAAATACTAGACCGCATATGAACTGGTCATTGTCATGCTGCCCTAACATTAAATGAACTGTGATGTGCAGCCACAAGAATAGAGATAATGTGAGACACATGAATCGCCAACTTCCATGAGAAAACTGATCAATTTTATGACGTTTTACACCGAGTGTTTGTAGCACACTACTGTAACGCATCATCACAAACATGGATCAGCATGCTGAACGAACACATCCAGGTGATAAATAATCGTCAGGCTATCCGTATTTAAATGAACTTGATAAATAACCGGATTTTAAAGTTCCATGTCCTGTAGGTTTTTGCTACCGTAGAAAATTAAAATGCCAAACCAAAACACTGAAATTAGTATGACGTTAATTCATATCGTTTGAATCAAATTCCAACTAGCCACAATTGTGACATATTAAACGAGAGCGTGAACAACAGTGTGATCAGTAAGTAATGTAAATCTGTTTTCGTGTTCTGAACTGAGCTAGAAACCCTTGAATATATCGAAGTGAGTTGTAAGGAGATTCTACTTGAGGACCAAAGAGAGATATTTCGCACAAGAGAGGAGATGTTCAAAGACCGAAGTGATAGGTTACAGTCACTACGCTTTCAACACTTAGTGTGTTACGCAAAACGCACACTACTTCTGGCCTAAAGTTTTGTGATCGAAGAATTTGGTTTTGATATCTACGGTAGATATCCACATGCATTGTGGTTGTTACTTGAGTTTCATATGCGGAAGTGATTGCAATGAAGCATGATACATTGTGTCTAGTCCGTTTGTCGTCGTAAAATGTGACAGTGAATCCAAGTATCGGATGGAGAAATTAGAAGGTCGTGCGGAAAATGGAAAAACTTGAAAGCCATAAACTGATAACGGGCAGAACTGAAACTAGTTGAGTCAAAAGGTTGGGTGACATACTAGAAGTGTTAGGTTTAGTGGGGTAGTGACCACACACATAGCTTTCAATGTCTGAGCCAAGGCTGGACAACCTGCCCAAAACTGTTTTACGATTGGTTGATAAAATAACAATATCGTCTTAGATGTACTGGTTAGTATTTTCAAAAATTGAATGGTCGCTCAAATTTGGTGTCCGTGTACACAACACACGTTTACCTGTAAGTCGTAGTACGACAGAATCAGTGTCATTTGTGTTTAGATTGACCGGGTGACTCAAGTGGTCAACCATCGAAAACTGTGAATAGATGTCTCCGGTTTGAGTACATATATTGCCCACGTGAAATTCAGCAATTTAATTGTAACATTAAGAAGAACAAAGTAACCGGTACAAATTTTCCTCATCTAAACATGCTGTTCACTCTAGTGATCTATGCAAAACGGGGATAACATCTGTTCTTCCAACACTGATTATTTGGTGAGCGGTAATGAACGGCCATATCGATATTAAGTGTAGCAAATGATCAACTTCATCAAATGTCTATCTGACAAATTGAAAGTTGATGGTACAATCCAAGTTTATAAATCTGTGTAAGATCGACTATATTTTTTGTAAGTATAAAGAAACATCTTATGTTTACTGGAGCTTTAGCATGTTAACCACGTGTGCAAACATGTAAGTCAATTTTCTACTTTTGTCACCTTCAACGCGTGGCATGTTAACGCTCATCGGACTCAACTGATCATTGTATAGCTTCTGCATAAAAAACAATTTGGCTACGAACGACCTAAGTGACAGACAGAACAATATTTTCATTGATTGACGGGTATGCATCAATCGAAGCACAATGAGCTGTGTTTACGTGCGTGTTTTTGATCGCAATTCAAACCTGCATCAACATGTTCAAGATAACAATCTACACTAATGGTCATCATCACAAAAACACATGAGAAGAAAGGGGTTGGTAAGTGATTTGTTCTCTGGTTTAACATTCTCAGGTGTAGTATGTTAGTGATTTATCTCCATGGTAAAGTCCACAATCCAAGGAGTACATTCGATTTGTTGAGAGTGGGAGTGTCAGTTCATGCATCTGTTATAGGGTTACCAATGCGTAGTAGGGTTTTTTAGTTTCTCATGAATTGAACATCACTTACAAATGATCGCAATAGTCAAATCCTCATAGATATACACTACTGATGAGCTCTAACAACAGCGGAGCTTGAGTCTAGTGCTTCTCTCTGGAAGGGACCGACTGGAACGTCTATGGGAATGCGGCAGCTGCGATCAATTGTGGGTGATGTTCAATCTGTATGAAAATCAAAATCCCCTACTATTCACCAGTAATCAAATACCGCTCAACAAGTCAATGATTTCTGAGATTTCAACTTGGAAAGATGTCCTAGTCGACGAATCATCGATTGGAGTTAGGAGGACAGTTACTGTGTCTCCTATCGAAGCGATCGGGCAACCTGATCATTACTCACAAGCGAAAGTGATTGAGAGTTCACGTATGATAATTCGATCGTGCCTAGTGTGAGGTCAATGGCACAGCGGTCAACGTGATTGTCTCATGAAAGCGTGGCCGGAGTTGTAATCACTGCCGTGGCAAGGAAATACACTACTGACGAGCTCTAACAAGAATGAAACTGGAGTTATAAGTTTGCTGGAAGAAATATGCGAGAAGCAGGTTGACAAATATGGATGAATTTCAAATGCATCTTCGTAGGTTTCAGCCCAGGTTGCCTTCAGTGCTTCAGTCTGGGTTTGGGTAGCCGTAACAGTAACTAGTCTGCACGTTACCTTGAGCGTGTTAGGGCGCCCTACCCTGTGACCGTCCCAGGGCGCCTCCGTCGTGAGAAAGAAGAAGAAAATCACTCGACTCAGTCCGAACTAACGGAACTGTTCAAATCGGTTGAGACTTTTTATACCGCTATGCACATGTGTGGTCCTAACTCTTTCTCATGATGGGGTGGGGATGTGTGCTCATGACGTGCCCTATAAATACCTTGTACTTGCCGCCCTACCCGTACCCGTTTTGTAGCGGAACAAAGCTTCTTATTTTGAACGCGTCTTTTGGTTTGCCTTGGGAGCGAATACGGGACAGTCGCGGTACTATTCGGGACCGAGATTTTCGTGTGAATTATTACCGGGACGAGAATCCAATTTTATCGGGCGCACCACTCTACCGAGATCGAACCAGCGTATCGTTTAGGAGGGTTTACAACAATTTGGCGACAGAAGAACCAACAATGTCAATAACGTTCGAGCAGATGCAAACTCTCCTTCAACAGCAGCAGAAACAATTCGAGCAAGCGCAGCTAAAACTGATTGAAACGCTGACGCAGAAGCTGAGTTTCCAGCAACCGACAGCAGGATCCAACGAATCCGTCAAACCCATAGCAGAATCTCTGATCAACTCAATCAGTGAGTTCCATTTTGATCCTGTAACTGGCACCACATTCGAGTCTTGGTTCAAAAAGTATGAGGATATTTTCAAGGTGGAACTGTCAGACGCTGATGATACTCGGAAGGTGAGGCTGCTGCTTCGCAAACATGGTTCCTCAGAACACGAACGGTACATCAACTTTATCTTGCCGAAGAACCCAAGGGATTTCAGTTTCGACGAAACCACTCAGACGCTGTCCCAAATCTTTGGCAACCAGTCATCTCTGTTTAACATACGCTACCAGTGCCTAAAGCCCGTGAAGTCAGCAGATGATGACTGGGTAACGTACGCTGGAACGGTCAATTGAGAGTGCGAACGATTCAAGCTTCGAACAATGACCGAAGATGAATTCAAATATCTGATTTTCGCTTGAGGACTCCAGTCACCCAAAGAAGCAGATATCCGAACACGGATTCTGGCAAAGATAGAACAATGTCCCAAAATTACCCTGCAAGATATCACTGCCGAATGTCAGCGCCTAGTGAACCTGAAGCATGACATCGCTATGATCGAACAAAGAGGTCAATCAAACGTCTACACGGTATCCTCAAATGTCCCGGTCAAGATTGCATCAATGTCGGAACGCGACAACCGAAGAAAACCTCCCACACCATGTTGGCAGTGCGGTGGATGGCATTATGTCCGATATTGCTCATTCAAACAGCATGGGTGCACTCATTGCTCCCGGCGAGGCCACAAAGAAGACCATTGCCGTTTCAAGAAGCGCCATCACCCGCTCAATCAAAACTCCCGCAAGCCACACAAGCCCCGCTTTTCAAGAGCACAGGTCGTTCTAACATCAAGTAACGACGACCACTGGACGCACAGAAAGTATGTATCTGTCTTCATCAACGGCAAGTCGATCAGATTACAGTTCGATACAGCATCCGACATCACACTAATCTCTGACCGCACGTGGCGCCTGATTGATAAACCTGCAATACGTCCGACAACCCAACAAGCCCGAAGCGCTACGGGTAATCGATTGCCTATCATTGGCGAAGTCCAGTGCACTGCAGCCCTCAACGGATCATCCATCAGCGGTACCTGCTACGTGACCCGCAATCCTGGCCTGAATCTCCTTGGATTGGATTGGATCGTCAGACTGCATTTATTTGACAGACCATTACTCAAAATCCGCAACTGCACTCAAGCGCAGCAGAAGCCAACGATGACTTCATGAATCCACCATCAACTCACAAGCGCTCTCCAGCAGAGACACTCAGAGGTGTTCACAGAAGAACCTGGCTGCTGCACCAAAATAAAGGCCTGTGGAAAAGGTCCTCAAGTCATGTTTTACAGACCATCTTGCCTAGTAATCGAATAACCCCAAATCGGAACGTTCCAGAGGGCAAGTTCAGTAGAAAACTCAGAACTGTCTTTGATACCATGATTCCACATTCAAACAGAAGGGGAGGACGCAAGGCAGAAATGGAAAGACAGTCTAATCAAAGACACGGAGCTCATGCACGATACTTCACAATCGGCAAGCCGGTACTTGTACGAATGTTTCATGGACCGCTGAACTGGGGGAAAGGAATAATCGTCCGACGGCGAGGATCAGTGATCTATGAAGTGAAAGCCGGCGAAGCCACATGTGTGTGGCATGCAAACCAGATTCGCCGGAATCGCAGAAATGCACTGTACGACCACGAAGGACCAGCCGTGCAACTCGATATACTGCTAGACACTTTCAACTTGAGAAAAAAAACGCCCTAACGAAACCGAACATTCGACAGAACCGACGTTACAGTCGCAGGACAATGAGCGCAAATATCCCATGGGGTGGAGACGGCAGACGAACAGATACTGCAAACCGGTCAAGCCCATTCAAGCCGATCCTCACAAGCAGTCCTACGACTGAACCCAACAATCTTCAGGAGGGAAGTGTTAGAGCGCCGCCGTCGTGAGAAAGAAGAAAAAAATCACTCGAATAAGTCCGAACTAACGGAACTGTCCAAAACGGTTGACTATTTTCAACGCTATGCTCTTGTGTGGTCCTAACTCTTTCTCATGATGGGGTGGGGATGTGTGCTCATGACGTGCCCTTGTACTTGTCGCCCTGGCCGCACCCGTTTTGTAGCGGAACAAAGCGTCTTTTGGTTTGCCTTGGGAGCGAATACGGGACAGTCGCGGTACTATTCGGGACTGAGATTTTCGTGTGAATTATTACCGGGACGAGAATCCAATTTTATCGAGCACACCACTCTACCGAGATCGAACCAGCGTATCGTTTAGGAGGGTTTACAACAGAACGTCACAGGAAAAATGCTCGAAAAGTATTTTTTTATGCGTCAGGCTGAATGCCACTTATAACTGTACTTCACCCAGCTAAACTTTCCAACTTATCCTCTTCTATACAATGTACTTTACTCGAGTTGCACTTGTCTGGACCTCTTTTTGGACCGACTTTTGTCCTGCGTGCATATAAGACAATCTTGCTAGTTAATGTGCAATTTACCTCACTTTATGTATGAGCAAACTATCATGTCTAAGCCCTCAACTCCACACTGTCCGAAATGAACACTCAGATTGTCCGACTGTCTCAAGAGATAGTAGACGTCCTATTGGAGGAAATGGACGCTATCGATCAGTGGACCTGAGAAAGAACTGTTTAACACAATGTACGTTTTCTTTACTTCAGATGCGTCTGTTGTGAGGTATTCGTTGTGTGTGGTGTCAGTCTGTTGCGTTTCGGTTCGGTTTGTTGTTCTATTTT